>SNQJ01S0056428.1:29537-73469 GCA_010110895.2 Picea sitchensis | reverse complement strand
TTTGATCTAAGAAAGCATAAATTCAAACACTATCCTATCTTTGTGACATGTGGGCATGTATGGGCCCGTTACAAATTCAATATATGTTTGAAAAGGAAAACTAAGAGGGGTCCCAAGAAGGGTCGTTGTCCTCTTCTAAAGGTTTTAAACTTTGTTTAAGGGAGATGAATTGTTTCACAATCTTGTTCTGATTCTCAAGGTCACTTGAAGGCGCGAGAGAAGAGCATACTAAGCGATTGTAATTCAGCTTCCAGTCCCAAATGTAAGTTAGATGTGATTAAAAAAATGATTACCACCTTATCTTGTAAGTCAAAACAAGCCATCCATGTGGAAAAAAGCAAAGAAGGGAAATTGATTTTTATCCTACTAAGTGCCTATGTGTGTTTGACTAACCCCTTTATATGATGAGGGGACTAAGTGTGGTGAAGTATTTAGAGCATGCTTAACATCATTTTCAAGAAGGAAAATGGCCTTCCCCACATCCCAACAACTTACAATGTGAAATTTTACTCAAATGCGCGGCCCCTAGTGCAGACAGATGCGCACAGAGCGCAGGCGTGCGAACAGAGTTGAGACAGAAAGCGCATGCGCGCAGAGACTGGTTGTTGGTTAAGCGCATGCGTGCACGATGCGCGTCTGTGGAGTAAAATACCCGCGCACCTGTGACAAACGACCAAGAAATAAAATCTGGATGGATTTCTCTCAATTCTCCCTTGAATTGGACGGTTGACAGGTCGGCCTAGGCCGGTTTATGCACCTGCAAGTTAATCAAACAAAAAGAAGAGAAAAATAAACCCAAATGAGGTAGGAATTGATACCTTATCCCCAATGGAGTCGCCAATTTGTTTTCACCTTTTTCGTCACCTTGGTGAGCAAATAAGAGGTGCTTGCATGCCCAGTTGGGTCTTGCTGGGCAGGACAACTGTAGAGGAAAGAGTTAGAGAAAGAAAAACAAAAATATAAGCAAGAATTAAACTAATACAAACTAAAATTATAAGCATGGAAATATAAAGATAACAAGGACAAAAAGACCAATGTCACCAATGTTTTTAGGCTGATCTATTGATGAAATCAAAACACCAAGAAGAAAGGGGACTATGAGTCCCTTCTTCCTCCAAGGGAAGGCTCTTGGACCCTCACAAGCTTGCTCTCCTTACAACAAGAAAAATGAAAATGATGATGAAAGAACTCCTTTGAAAATCCACTCAATGGAGAGGTGGATTGCTCAATGAAATGGTGCCAAAGTGCTCTTATCAAGGAGTGAGTCCTTAAAACAATATAGGCAACATAACATTACATGAAATTCCTTGAGAAAATGACGTGCATTCATGGATTTTTATAGCATTGCATTGGGTTATTGTGTAACTCCTTTGTAGTGTGAAAAGAGGCCATTTAGGGCATTATTAGGTCTTTGACCAGCCTACCATGAGGATTCAGCTCAGATTTGAGGGTCAAATTGGCTTGGGAGCTGATCCATAAGTGGTTGGGAGGCTAACCACTTCAATAAATGCACCGTTTAGCAGGTGCACAGCTTTTTGCGCTAACAGCCGCGCATCGTGCGTGTATGCGTGCATGGTACGTTTTTGTTCCGCGCATGTGCGCGTGCGTCCAACTTCTGTAAAGTGCTCTTCAATTTTTCACTACTTTGTATAGTTTTTTGACCTTTTTGAATGCTGTAAGATTAATTCAGGGCCATGAATGACTTCATTGTTGTTTTGATGATGCTGAGTTCTTGTCGTCATGTGCGGATGAAATTTCAGTGATAACAGTCGACCTCCCAACCACTTCTGGTTCAGCTCCCAAGCTGATTTGACTTCCAAATCCGGGCTGGATCCGAATGGTGGGTTGGTCAAAGACCTAATAATTCCCTAAATAGCCTCTCTTCACACTACAAAGGAGTTACACAATAACCCAATGCAATGCTATAAAAATCCATGAACACACCTCATTTTCTCAAGGAATTTCATGTAATGTTATGCTGCCTATATTGTTTTAAGGACTCACTCCTTGACAAGAGAACATTGGCACCATTTCATTGAGCAATCCACCTCTCCATTGAGTGGGTTTGCAAAGGAGTTCTTTCATCATCATTTTCATTTTTCTTGTTGTAAGGAGAGCAATCTTGTGAGGGTCCAAGAGCCTTCCCTTGGTCTAAGAAGGGACTCATAGTCCCCTTTCTTCTTGGTGCTTTGATTTCATCAATAGATCAGCCTAAAAACATTGGTGATATTGGTCTTTTTATTTTGTTATCTCTATATCCCTATTCTTATGATTTTAGTTTTTATTAGTTTAATTCTTGCTTATAGTTTTGTTTTTCTTTCTCTAACTCTTTCCTCTACAGTTGTCCTGCCCAGCAAGACCCAACTGGGCATGCAAGCACCTCTTATTTTCTCACCAAGGTGACAAAAAGGTGCAAACGGACACTACGAGGTCGACACTCATAAATAGGATGGAATCTCCACATATATGGTTGGACCAAGAGAACATCACAGACATCCAATGGGGAAACATCACATAATACCTCATCCTTGAAGGGTTGGATCTCGTATGATGATCGACACTGTTGGCTGACATAAAGATATTGTCCTTAGAGAAGCCACCTGATGTTGTATGGTTGCGGGTGTGGTGTTGTCGAAAATCCCAATTTTTTGACGACCTCTGTTGAGGTGAGGTTCTTCTGGCTTCTGCTATCAACAATAAAATGCAGCGAGGACCCCTTCACCCACATCTGTGAATGAAAAAGGTGCTCCCCCTCTTCAGGATCTGTTGGTTCTTCTGGTTGAATTGTTGCGGTTGCGACAATAACAGTGGGGTCTACGTTGATGATCTATCTTTTACTAGTATTTTCATAATCAGATTCTGAGTCAGGGTTAGACTCCTTGTCTTTGATCTCGGCCACCAATGACTATTTTGAGAGAAATTCATCAGTGTTGTGCCAAGGGATTTTTTGGAAATCACACCATTTTTCGGTTTCCTTCTTTGTCTTCCTGTGACCCTTCTTTTCCTATGGCTTGGACTGATTTTTGGGAGATTGTTTGTTAGGGTCGTCTTTGTCATACTTTGGTTGTTACAGATTTGCAGATCTGAACTCCCATTTTTTCTGGTGCTTAAATTTCTACTTGATTTTAACAACATATAGAAAAGAAACACTGAGTGATGAGATGTCCAGAAGATCCATTTCACTTTGGATGCATCTGTGTAGAGTCCCATGGTATTTTAGAACCAAATGTCATTTAGAGTCTTTGATACCCAGCTTGGTGTGCAAGGCATGGAAGGTATTGGTGAACTCCGTAACTACTTGGCCCTTCTCTTGTCGCAATGTGGTCCATCTCATGTACTGGTCCTCATAGTTTCCAACAGGGTAATACCGTTCCTTTACCGCATCCACAAAAAAATCCCAAGAAGGCTCGACCCCATGTATTCTAGAATCCTCTGTGGAACTTTGATCCCAGTAATTTTCCCACCAATTTTTGACATGGGGAAGAGCTTTAAGGAGTGCAAAGGTGATATTTTCCCTGTCGAAAAAATTATGAATAGAGAAATAACCTTCTAATAGATTTAACCATTTGTCTAGGGCACCCCCATCTATATGACCTTCAAATACGAGAATATAAAAATTAACTTGTAACTTGAAAGGAGAAGTGCTTCCAAAGTGGTTGTTTGATGAAGATGCATCTGTTTCTATCGGTTGGCGTTGAAGGATGTGGGAAAAAATATCCATCATTTCATCCCTCTGTCATGTGAGAGCTTGCTCAAGAAACAAATTGATAGGATTGTTTGCTCTATCGTTTTTATTTTATTCTACCATGGAGGGTTTCTTGGGAGTGCGAGAGAGATTGTATTCAAGAGAGACAATCTCAATACCGAACTTGCTATACTCGGACCTCATCGGGACATGCACTGAAAAATGATCAAGAGCATCCTGCTCTGATACCACTGATCCAGATTATTTTTTGCATGAAATGAGAGCGGAGATATAATAAAGAAATGTACAGAGATATCTCGGATATTCAATAATATAATCTTTTTTTATCAGAGATGCAACCATAAACACAGAGATACTGTAATACACAATTTTCTATTAGTGAGTGAAAATGTACAAAGACTGTAAAATACAAAGTGAAAGACTCACTAGAATGGTGGGAGCTTATCTCTAAGATGAGATGTGACGGATACTCACATCCATAAGAAGATTATTATTACAATGAGGCTCTAAGAGCCTTTTTAACATAAGGAAAATCCAAAACCCTAACCCCGGAAGATGAAAACCCAAAAGGTTTGCGGGCCTCAATGGGGCTAGTTGATATGTCAACATCCCAGGGGTGTAACTTCTGCATACGATCTCTGTTTGCGGTGCTCGATAGCTCGTTAGAAATATATACCCGAGGAATACAACTTTTGTGTGAGAAACATCGAAGGAATTTCAATGTTTCTCCCCGTTTTCCCAAAAAACATCGTTTAGGGCCTCAAAATTGCTTCGGAAGTTTCAGGACCCGAAAAACTACTAAAAATAGTAAATTACCAAAATTGCCAGAAAATTGTTTTGAGCCAGTTGGGAAAGGTGTGTGGCCACCAATATCCACTTGGATCACCTGCCTTGCACGCATTTGATATAATTGATTTTATTTTGGCAGAATTCCCTAAGCGAGTGGGAGAGGAGGACGTATGTTATTTGGAAAATTAGATGGTTAGGGTTAACTTTTTCTAGCTTTATCTTGAGGTACATGTGGTCCTTTCCACCTTACCATATTTCCCTTTAGGTTTTACCAAACCACCAGGCGGACACTTCATCACTTTTCCAAGGTTGTTTATTTTCACAGGTTAGATATAGAACTCCTTCAAAACAACCGCAATTCTCCCAATGCTTCTTGTGTTGTATGTAAGCATGAGTCAGGAATAGAGTTCATTATACCACATGAACTAAGGTCAACCAATGCCTTGATGAACACAAACTTCAAAGTGCAAAAAATAATGTAACAAGAAAACAAAAATGAATGACTCCACAATCAACCTACCTAAAAACAAAATATCATGAAAACACACACATTATTATTATTATTATTATTAATAGAAATATTGTTTTAGGGCTTGGCCATTCACCAGGAGGGATTCAAGTTCCCCCCTCAGATTTTGAAACTGATACGTGCCTACCCTAAGTTTCTCGGCTACCTAAAAAGGTCTGAGCTATAGATTCTGAAACTTCGATTTTTTTCCCTTCGGATCATTCGCTCTATCCCATTTCAAGACTAAGACTTCTACTTCAAAATTATTCTCTTTGGTCTTATGATTGTCAAACCACCTTTTAACTATCTGCTAATGAGAAATGAAATTTGATTTTTCTTTCTCCCTTTCTTCTTCCATCATGAGGAGGGTATCAATTCTTTGTTGAATAACTGATGAGGGTTTTCCTCTAGAATCCTAAGCAAGTTGAAGAGATGGAAGATATATCCCGTTTAGGAGAATGGATTCATGTCCGTATACCAAAAAGTATGGGGAATTCCCTATAGATTCATTGGGTGTTACTCTATCATCCCATAAAGCATTATGAAGTGAATTGTGCCAATTCCTCTGGTTGTCTGCAACTGTTTTCTTTAATATCCTCACTAGGTTCTTATTGGTTGATTTTTCCACTCTGTTCCACTATGGATAGTAGTTTGTAGAGTATATGAATATGATTCCTTTGTCTAGAGAAAACTCTGTTAATAGGGTGGAAGAAAAGTAAGTGGAATTATCGAAAACAAGGATGGAAGGCATACTGAATCTTGTGATCAACTGTTTTTCTATGAATTGGATCACCACCTTTTTGTTTACATGAGTCAGAGGGACGACCTCTGCCCATTTCATGAAATATTCTATGGCAGTCAGTATGTATCTATGTTTTTTTGAAGAACTTGGTGTAATTTATCCTATGATATCTAACCCCCATTGCTCAAATGTCCTAGAGATGGACACAGGTTGGAGTGGGACAACTGCTCTCTTTTCCCTCCCCATGCTTATTTGACAAGTTTTACAGTTCCTAGCGTATGTGTGAGCATCCCTGAATAGAGTAGGACAATAATAATCGGCTCTTAGTATTTTGTGAGCAGTGGTATTTCCTATGAAGTGTCCACCTATAGGACCATCATGGAGCTCCTTCAAAACCTTGTCTGCGTATTCTCATTCGAGACATCTTAAAAGTAACCCATCATAATTAACACATAAGAGCACCAAATTTATGAGACGATATTGTGTCTATTTTGGTCTAAGAGCTCTCCTTTCCTTAGGGTTTAGGTTTTCTGGGCAAGCCCCATGGTGCAGGAGATGAGATAATTTCCCATACCAATATTTCTTCCTTGGGGATACGTATGAAGCTTCACTATACCATAATTCCAATTCATTCTCCCACTCGGGGTATTCATTTACTTGGTCATGGGATTTGGCTTCCACTTTACATGATCCTTGTCCCTTAACTAGTTTGACAAGTTTTATATCGAGATCAAATTCTTGGACCACTGCCATCCAATTGCCTCTTCTTTCCCCCATCTCCTACTGAGTGAATAGGGATGAGACTGTGGGATGAGGCACAATGAATTTAGTGTGGTTCTTTAGGATGTAATATCTGAAGTGTTTCACTCCCTTGTACACTACATAAGCCTGCTTATCTATAGTAGGGTAATTTAGTTCGGCCCCTTGCATATTAGTGCTCATAAATGAGACCGGGGCCTCATTGTTTTCATCATGTTTCTGATTCAATACTACAACTAACGATTGGTCAGAGGAAAAATTGTAGTGGAAACAATCTTTACTAAATTCGGGACTTCGCAACACTGGAGCTTGAGATATTGCAGTCTTAATATCGCTGAAAGCACTTTTTCGTTCATCATCCCACTTAAATTCAACATCTTTGTGGATCATTTTTTGTAAGGGTTTGATAGTTTCAACGAAATTAGGGGTGAACTTTCTCACAAAATTGATTTTACCAAAGAAGTGTTGCATAGCCTTTTTGTTGTGGGGTAATGGAAGTTGAGCTATAACCCTAATTCATTTTGGGTATATGCAAATTTCTTCTTGAGATATAATATGACCTAGTAGTTTCCCTTCCTCGACACCAAATATAGTTTTCTTAGAATTTAAGGATATACCGTATTTCCGATACCTTTCGAAAATCCAGGTTAGGTGTTGGATGTGATCTTCTCTATTCTTTGAATATACAGTCATGTTGTCCAAATAAACTACTACACATTTTTTGATTAGTCCCCGAAAATCCATGTCCATGGCCCTTTGGAAGGTTTCCCCTGCATTGATTAACCCAAAGGGAATGCGTTTATAATAAAAGGTTACCCACTTGGTTCAGAAGGTAGTTTTCAATCAGTCTTCCTCTGAAACTCGAACTTGGTTGTAACCTGAAAAACTATCCAACAGGGAGAAAATCTCAGAACCAGACATGGTCTGCAAGAGTTTCTCCATCGGTGGGACTGGGTAGTTGTCCTTTTATAATTCTCTGTTGAGGTTTCTAAAATCCACACACCGACTGATCTCCCTATATTTGTTCCTGACAGGAACCAAATTTTCTACCCATGCAGAGTGCATCTAGTAATTTCTTCAACTCCTGACACATGAGAGGTTCCAGGGATGGGTGGTACTTCCAAAGCTTCTACTGGAAGGGTTTTACTCTGGGTTTTAACAGGATCATGAGTTGGATAATGCGAGTAACATAAGTTTTCAGATCCTGGTAGGACCATGCAAAAACATCTTGATATTCTCTGAACAACTTGAGATAGGATCTCCTTTCTTCTTTAGATATTCTATTGCCAATATTTATATTCTTAGGGTTCTTCGGGATTCCTATATTTATGGTCTCGTACATGGGATAGGAACTCAATGTCTTTGTTTTTTTGGATCCCTTAAATATTTCCCTTAAGTTAAAAAGGTTTTCTAAATTGGATACCCCTTTCAGTATCATGTGAAACCTCGGTTTGTCAATCGATTGAACTGCTTCAGCTCTTTGTACATGGGGATCAGTTTCTACTAGTTGCTCCTGAAATATTTCATCGTCAATAACCAGATCTTTAAAATTTTCCTGATTGGTTAAGAATTTTATGATTTGTTCATCTCCTTCAAATACCTTCCAATTGGAAATATTTTTGGGCACTGAGGGTTTGTAGAGTAGCTCCACAGTGAACCGGGAGGCTTCATAGTATTCTAAAGGGGATATCCTTGAGGCAGCAGTGGCCAGGGATATCTTCAAAATGTTCTATTAGTCTGTATTCTTCCTATTGATAATTCCTTAGCTGGGGAGAGTTTCAGTGTGTAGTGTTCCTTACTTGTCTAACGATGATTTCAGAGTCTCTAAAAACCTTTACTTCTTTAACGTTTAAGTCTATGGCTTTCTTTAGCCGTTGTACTAGAGATTCATACTCAACGGTGTTGTTTGTGCATTCAAATTCTAGTCTGTAGGACATGAAATTTTGTTTACCTTTGGGATCAATGAGGATACACCCTTCTCCTGATCCCTACAACTTAGACCCATCAAAGTACGAGGTCCAAACTTGTGAGAGAACACCGTCGGTTTATTTTTTCCTACCACTTTTCTCCTTTCCTACTATCTTCTCCATGGTTTTTAACAGAGGTTCTTGAAAGAAGATGATTTCTTCTACCGTCGTCAGGACATTTTATTGAAAAGTCATTTTGGATTTTGAGTTAGAGGGACATCAGATGAGAGAGGTGAGAAATTACCGAAATTGGAGTCGTAGAAATAATTGCCTAGCACGGGGAAATCTCCCGAAGAGGTTTCATTGAGGGATTCTAGGTCGGTGATAGTATGTGTTGGCACAAGGGTAGACCCAGGGTTCAACACTACAACAATGCACCAACAAAACCCTAACTATTGGCCCTTTCGGCAACACCTGTGAAGTAGATGAAGTCTCACCCAAGGTAGAGGTAGGGGGGGTTGCAGGACTCAAGTGTCTACAACCTAGATGGGACACAGGTATGTGATTACAACACTTAATAGAGAACTTAGAAGTTAACATTCATTAGTCTTTAACCCTTATTCACATCGCAGGTTAAAACCCTAATTACAGAACAACACAGTATTAATCAAGATCTAAGCACATATAACCATTCAACACATAGCATCAAAGCAGATCTAGCATTCATTCACATCATAAAGTAATTGAGAATTCATAGATCTATCTATGATAATAGTGCACTAAGAAAATACAAGAACAATATATCACAAAGCACAATAACACATGATATACGTGGTTCACCCTAGTGTGGGGCTACATCCACCAACTCTTCTTCTTCTTTATTATCTTCTTCAATATCCTTACAGGCACCAAGCCATAAGCCCACTCCACATAAGACAAGAGATATTCACACACCTCACCAGATCCTCCTTCCCTGATTTAGGTCCAAACACCAAGACTTTACACAGTCTATGCACAAGAACTTACAAAACACTTGCACTTAGCTTTGCAAGACTTGACACATATTCTTGCACATGTCTAACATTAGAACTAATACATAAACCTTTCTTACATCTCCTAGATACTTATTTATACATTACAAATGAGGCCTAAGAATGGGTAAACCCATGGGTTGACATCTCATACCCATTACATAAACCCTAAACCCAAAAAGCCTACAAAAGGGGGAAAGATCCCATGATCTCTGCTTCTCCTGGGTACTCCGTCTTCGACCAACCTGTCGAAGTCCAAAATTGGTCAAAATATGACCAAGGTTATCCAAAACTTAGTTGAGGGCCAACAAGCCCCCAACACTCACCTGTGACTCATCCCGCGTCACTCTGATCTGGGCAATTCTTCTTCAAAGGCCTCAAGCTTGGCTCGAGCTGCCTCGACTTGCTACTTTGCTAGAGCCTCCTACTCGATGAACTCCTGAATGACTTGCTCGGTGATAGGCCCTTCCAAGAATTGTTCCACTGTGGTGACCACTTGTTCTAGTTGTGCACCTTGTCCCTCGATCTCTTCAAAAAGGGTGCAGGCTCCATCCTGCACCGGCTAGAGTCTCTAGGTCACTTCCATGAATCTACTCTGGATGTCATTGACCTTTTTCTAAAGTGCACGCACCTCTTGTGACCTTTTCATCTTCTTCACTTCCGTAAGCAGCTTCAGCTACACTTTCACTATTGATGCTTGTTTCTTCACCTCCTGGAGCTGTGCCTCCAATGTCCTCAGCTCTGGGTCTTCTACTCGGCACTCATAGGTTTACGCACTTCAGTCACTCAATTGCTTACATTCTAAGGAAAATTTCTTAATTATTTCTACTGTGCTCCTAACAGTTTCTTCCCTTTGATCTCGCACTTCCTACAAAGTGCTTGCACTACTTGCAGTTCCAGCTCTGCTACTCATGCTTGAAGTTGTTCAATGGCCTCATTGAGCTTACCCACTTGGCTTTCAACTATCTCTGCTTCCATCTTTGTCAGGTCCAGCACAGAGAGAAGTTTTCTAGTAACTACTTCTCTAACTCCAATATGCTCCACAAGAAGCTGATCTTTCTCTCTCTATATCTCCTCTCTTTCCTCTTCAAAATTTGCTTGAAGGTCATCTTTCTCTTTCTTAACAACCCAACGTTACTCTAGGGATTCCTCATTTTCTTGCTTCAAGGCCTCTGTGGCCTATTCATTTTCCTCATGTACTAGACGAAGGTGAGCCTCTGTCGCATCTGCTAATCTCTGTAGTTGGGAAGGCTCATCTCCCACTTCTATACCTCCTGATGACAATGACACAGTAGACACTGCGTGGCTCAAATAGAGAGTGCATTGTACCCCTTTGAGCTACACCTCGATACTGCCATACTTTGTCTCCTGTTTGGATTCATTTTGCTGAAAAATTTCCTCTGAAGTGTCTGATATAGCTGCGATGATGAGGTCAATATCATCCACTGTGAGTATGTTCTGTGACTAAGGTTTATTGGCTTGCGCCTTCTTCCGTGCTCTGGGTTTCTTATGATAAACCTTAATTTTCTTTGACATCTCAGCCTCTGTAAGGGGATCCTTAGGCGGTGTCACTTCTCCCTTTTCCTACTTGTCTTCTTCCCCTTCGTCGTCTTCTTGGTCTACTTCGTCATCTCCTCCTCCTCCGGGTGACTTGGACGCAGTTTCCTCTGATGCATTGTTTATCTCCTACACCTCTTCCTTCTTCTTCTTCTTGTTGGCGTTTCTTAGTCCATCATATTCTTCTCTGGTGACTAGAGGACTTCCGATGATATCAGGGTTGGAGAGCTCTGCCTGCTCGACTAGTACAAGGAATTCAGTCGGCCATTCCTTGGTTATCTCCTCCATGTATTCATCAGTTAATTTATAATACGATTACAACTCTTCTTTTCTTTCATCCCTCTGTGCAGTGATATATATAAAGTGTCAGTCTGTGTGGAACTTCATGAATGGCCTGAACCGATGGAGTGTATTCTAAGTCATTTAGGGGAATGACTCAATGGCTTGCATGAGTTGTAGATAGTACGTGTGGAAGACAATGTTCGACTTCCACTGCTTCACCATATCACTTGAGTACCACAAGGTAGTGAACCTCGCGGCTAGTGGTTCAGATGGCTCAAATTCCGGGAAGGTCGCTCCCTCTAGCATCTCCCAAGAGACAAAGGTAACAGGAATCAACAACTAGTTGAAGTGAAACTTGTAGCCCTCGTCCTATGCTTCACGACAATCCTACTCCAACTGGTTGATGACGTATCTCACCCATTTCATATGCATGCCTTCAACGCACTTTCCAGTGAGGTTGATGACGAACCCTATGACCTGCGTTGGTCTGTTCTTCCTGACAAGATTGCCTGCTATCAGCTGACAAGATAGGTGCACTGCACCATTTTGGATGGAGGCTACCTTGTAGCCTCTCTTCCCCTTCTCCACATCGCCATACGTCTCCTTGGTCCACTACGCCAAGGAACAATCTACAACCTTCCCTGGGTAAATTTATTGAGGGTCTAGTCCCTGCATGCTCAATCCAGTGATCCAGTGATGTGCCTATCCAACCACAGGTACCCTCCATGGAATCATGACAGAAGGATTTTAATGCATGCGTTAACCTCTTGATGTCTGCCGAAGTGTGGTATATTCATCACATTAAGGATCGTTGATCTCACAATGTCCATGGTCCATGGCTGGGGAACTATCTTTAGCTTCTTCCTAGTCATCTTTTTCAGGTATCGATGTGGTGCGAGCATTCCATAATTCTTGCGGTCTCCTAAGTTGAAATCATTTATCTTGAGCATCAGAATCTGTCCCAATTGCGGTCCAACTGTGCATATCCACTTCAGGAGGTAAGCAGTGATCAGCGTATAGTCAAAATATCTTAGGATTCTATCACTACTAACCGCACTAGCCAGAGGTGAGATGTAGTCAGGAAAGACTAACGTGATGAGCTTCTCATTCACCAAGTCGTTGCGGTTCTTGCTTCATTTCTATGTCATGGTTCAGGATGGCCTAGATCGATGTGCAGTCGACAGGGATACTTGCAATCCTCTCATCGATGAGGCCTGTACTCCTACGGACATGACCTTCTTAGCCATAAGGTCTATCAGGATCTCCTCCACAGACTTCTCTACTGCGTTGTGTTCTCCCGAAATACACACATGTCATCATATATCTCGGGTGGGTGAAAAAACAATCAAGGTAAGAAAATCACGGTGCGACAACACTCATTTCTCTATTAGCTCAAATTTCTCAGTTTGCAAAAGTGTCCCAAGTGAGGTATTCGATGAAATAAATAAGCAACATCGTAACGGACTTCCCCAATGGCCAAGAATGCCTCAATCAATATGATTCCATCCATTGTGGCTCAGTCTGAATGGTCCAATGGAGATATTTCTGGCAATCACTACATTTCTAGCCATTCTGAAGTGTCATTCTAATGGTCGGGATGCCTCCAATGGTCATGTGGCTTCGCCATGGTGAAGTGCCATTCGAGGATGTTCTGCTATTCTGGTGAGGTTCAAGTTCTGCAAGCCTTCCTTCTGCAAAGTCCTCTCTGGAACCTCCTGCAAATTTTCTAGCTTTGCTTTCTTCTTACTGAGCTTTCTTTCCTTCTTTCCTGTGATCTGTGTCTCTGGATTCCTCTTTCCATTTTTGTTCTTATCCTCTCCTAGCAAAGTAACTTCACACTACTAAGGGTATTTCACATGGTTCAAGGGCAATACTTCTTCTCTTAATGTTTCTAGAGTAGGTGTTTTTCCCTCCTGCATGATAGGTTCTTTAAGCCTTCTTGCATTCTTTCAACTTCGATAGTTATGTCTCTGGTCCTCAGTTGCTTCAAATTTTCCTCTTGTTCTTCTATTAGTTGTTCTATTTTATTGGATATGAAGTCCCTTAATTCATTCTTTTTTTGTTCTATGGCTTCCTCTTCATCTTTCCTTTGGATCCGATCTTTCTCAATCCATGGTTTTCCTAACATAAGTGCAAAGGGAGAGTTGTTCTCAACAAACTTAATGACCTCAAATTCTTCTTATGTCGATGTTCGATGGGCTATCATAGGTACATGAGTAAGTCTTCCACATAGGGTTATCATATTTCCTTTAAACAATCCTATCCCTCCCAATAAAGGAATCATAATAGGATTTCTGAAAATTTCCCAAGTACTTTATGGCATAATATTCACTTGTGTTTCCTCATCCAGTACACAGTCTATGTCAAAGTCTCCTATTCTTGTTTCTATGCACTGCTTCTCTTTTAAGATTTATGGTAAACTGATGTCTCTGTGATCATTCAGTGTTGCTTTGATCTGCAATAATATGGCCTTTGATTCTTTTTTTTTCTCTATCACATCCTTAGTCTCTTGACCTTCTTCATAGTTTTCTTGTATCATATTCATCTTTTCAACCTTAGCAATTATCCTAGGGCAATCCAAAACTTTGTGACCAACAGCTTTACAACAAAGAAAAATAGGACCTCTACCAGGGCATTCCTTAGCGAGATGTCCTGGTCTTATGCAACTATAAAAAAGATTCAATCCTCTCTTTCTCTTAAATGATCCCCAACCTTTCTTGTACTACTCACTGGGATCACAGTGATGGACCTGTAAAAAATTCTTTCTAGGATACTACATCCATTTGTTAGTCCAAAAATTCTTTCTATGCATAGGAATAACATATCTTTCACTATTTATTTTGGATCTGTTCATATCAAATCTTATTTCTTCTAACTGTGCCCTAGTTTTCATACTAGGACAAAATCTATCAAACATACCTAGATTCATACTTTCAAATCAAAAAATTCCACTTATCTTACCTTTACCAGAGCACAAAGGTTTAAGATCTTACCTCTTTTCTTTAGATCTGATTCCTTCTTAGTACAGAGCTTCGCAAGTCAAGTAGAATACTTCACACTACAACAACATATCTACACAAAAAAAATTCTCTTTTCTTTAGTTCCTAGCAATCACAGTTTTAGGTCCCGACAATAGAACCATTTGTTGGCACAGGGGAAAACCTAGGGTTCAATGCTACAATAGCGCACCAACAAAACCCTAACTATCCTCCCTTTCAGAAACACCTACGAAGCATATGAAGTCTCACTCGAGGTAGAGGCAAGGAGGGTTGCAGGACTCAAGTGTCTACAACCTAGCTGGGGCACAGATCTGTGATTACAACACTTAACAGAGCACTTAGCAGTTAACATTCATTAGTCTTTAACCCTTATTCACATCTCAGGTTAAAACCCTAATTACATAACAACGCATTATTAATCAATATCTAAGCACATATAACCATTCAACACATATCATCAAATCATATCTAGAATTCATTCACATCATAAAGTACTTGAGCATTCATAGATCTATCTATCATAACAATGCACTAAGAAAATACAAGAAAAATATAGCACAAAGCGCAATAACACAGGATATACGTGGTTCACCCCAGTGTGGGGCTACGTCCACCAAATCCTCTTCTTCTCTATTAGATTCTTCAATCTCCTTATAGGCACCAATCCACAAGCCCACTCCACATAGGACAAGAGATCTGTGCATACCTCGCCAGATCCTCCTTCCCCAAGTTAGGTCCAAGCACCAATCCTTTACACAGTTTTTGCACAAGCACTTACAAAACAATTTCACTTAGCTATGCAATCCTTAACACATATTCTTGCACATAGCTAACATTAGAACTAAGCCATCATCCTTTCTTACATCACCTAGCTACTTATTTATACGTTACAAATGAGGCCTAAGCATGGGTAAACCCATGGACCGACATCCCATGACCATTACATAAACCCTAAACCCAAAAATCCCGCAAAAGGGGGTGAGATACCGTGATCTATGCTTCGCCCGAGTGCTCCATCTTCAACCAGCCTGTCGAACTCCCAAAAATGGTAAAAATATGACCAAGGTTCTCCAAAACTTGGTCAAGGGCCAATAGTATGTTTTAGATACCTTTCCCTATCGATCATAATCATGTTTGCGTGTCCCTTTAATGGAAACCAAAGGTGAGCCCAGTTTATGCTAAAATGTCCATTCAACTTCTCAGACCAGACTCGAGTAAGTAGCAGTCCATAATATTCTAGTATATCTACTACAATGATGTCAATTACTTGAACAAATTCTAGGTGTGTCTCCATTCTATTCATGACATCCTTGAGTTCTCCCATAACTTTCACCTGGGTTTTGTCTAGTTGTATCACATGTTTATCACCTTTAAGAGGGATTGCGTTTAATTTATTATAGATAGATAATGGAATAACATTAGAGGATGCCCCTGAGTCAACCAAACAATTATGGAGGTTTCTGTTAAAGACTTCAAATTTCAAGAGGAACGGTGGGACAAAAGGCTTTCCCTTTTTATCTTCAGAGAAATCGTTTATAGTTGGCTTATTTCTTAGATCCATGAGAGCTGTATTTTCTCCTTGGTTCGTTCTTGTTATAGAAGTTTCTACTGACTTCAAATCTTGTAACAAAAATTCCTTTTGCTGATGGATTCTACACATGTCCATGAGTGATATATTTTCCTTCAATTTTTTCAAATCTTCTACTATGTTGTAGTCTAGCTTGGGCGATTCTCGTGTATGGATGTTTATAGGATTTCTTTGGGAGAAAACAGATTCTTTAGGGTGATCAGACATTTTTTTTCCTCTCGAAGTGTGGGAAATGGTAAGGTCGTTTGAGAGTGGATGACCCCTACTTCGTGTTTTCACAACCAAGACCTCTACAGGTGGTTCTTGAACCTAAAATAGATCATCGGAAGGCATCGGTAGGTTAGGGTCCTATAGAAGCATGGTTGTTTCTTCCGGTGGGTCAACTTCTTCATGATCAAAAATATTCATAGCTGAGCCGCTTGATTGTCCTATAAGGGAAACTTCATCTAGGAACCAATTTACCATCAAATTCATGGCATGCACCCATTGTGGATAGTCTCTTTCAGAATGTTTCTCCTGGTGATAGGTACATAAAGAGTTAGATGCTACATTTCCCAGATCGATGTTTAAGTTGGTTGGGGGAGGTTCAATTTCTTTGAACGGTGGATTTCTTTTAAAGAAGGGTTTATAAGGCCTTTGACCTTGGTTTCCTTCCCCTAAACGTTTTTTCATGTCTATGATTTTGTTTAACAACTTATTTATCATTTGTTGTAGGTATTTTATGTCTCCACTTCCTTTTTTGGGACCTTGTTCTGTTTGTTTCCTTGGGGGCGCGGTCAACAAAAGTCCTTTCCTGGGTGGAGGTTCCTTCTTAACTAATGAGACCTAGCCTTCTTTACATCCCTTCATTTGGAATTCTATTGTTTTGGCTTTCTCGAAATTCTCAGCTAGGGTTGTTTTGGAAACTCTTTTTACAAACATGGAAATGGAGGTAGGGAGAGGATTAGCATATACTTTGATTTATCTCCTGATTGGGTTTAGCTTTGAGTTGAAATTTGTTTCATGTAGTGGTGAATTGTTGATTGAAGTCTTTAACCTTCTCCTTTGAACTCATGGTGGAAGCGAACAACTCAACCATCAAAGCTCCTATAGTGGTTTCTTCTGCAAATTTGTCTAAAAATCCTTTTGAAACTTTGTCCAACTAGTTATCGACCCTACATGCAATTTGAAATACCACGTGGAGGCTGAATTCTCAAAATTATAGGGTAAAATCACGCATACTACGTCTTCATGTTGGACATTCATCAGTCTAATGGATAGTATCAATTTTTTGATATGGTATTCAGGAAACCCTGAGGTTTCAGTGTCAAATTTAGGGGGTAACTTTTCTGGATGTCAAGGAAGGTTATGTACTTGTCCGGGGATTGCCAGAGCATCTCTGGCCAACCAAGGTTGATTATTTTGAGGTGGGTTTCCCCTTTCTTCATTACTATCATTGTTATCCTCCATGTTGTTTGACTCTGAGGCTGAGCATTTTGAGTTAAACCATTCCTCGTCAGACTCAAAATCGTTGGTCTTAGAGAAGTTACCGGCTGGTGTTTCGAGGATTAGATTGAGGGGATGTTCAATCTCTATGAGGGATAAATATATCAGGTCTTCTACTGTGTGAACAAAAACCTGGTCGGGCATTTCAAACACTGGTCTGCTTATTTGTTTTCTATGAGGAAGTAACAGAGCTAAGGGTAGTGCTCCAACTTGTCAGGCGTAAGCTCTTGTGATTCTTCTGAACTGGTTAAACTCCTCGTGGGGAAGAGTGTAAGGTATTTCAGGGAATAAATTTTCTGAGCTGGGGCGAGTCACTTGTTTTAGGAGTACTCAGTGTATGTGGGTTGTCTTGAGAATGACTAGCCATGCATGTGGGCTATTTTGAATCTACAGTTTGTGTGAAATATTATATCATAAATATTGATAGCCATTCATTCATCATGCCCTCCTTCTAGTGCCAATTTTGTTGAGGGGTCCTAAATCCCTTTAACTCAACAACATGAACCAAACCTACAACTGAGGCCCAATTAGAATCTGTAGTGCTTGATAGTGGAATGGTTCTCCAAATTAGTTGATCCATCCAAACAATCAATGGGCTTTACGTAGTGATTGACATGATATCTTCTTATGAAAATTCCTCTTTCAGTTTAAAAATTCTCTTTTGTATTTTATCTTATTAGTTGGGTACGCTAAAAGATGTGTGCTGGTATAAACCAGTTGGGTAAAAGGGAAAATCTTAACTACTGAAGAAGGATGAGCTTAGGATAACCCTCATGCTCCAGCATGCAGAAAAATATTTTCTTACCTATGAAAAGCCTAGTACTAATACATCAACTTGCTGGCATTTTAATTATTGACTGAGATACAATTATCGAAATAAAACATACATGCAATAAAATGATGGAAAGAAAAATAGTTTCCTTAGCTCTAACTATTAATCACACATTAACACAACGATTTTCTTTCCATCATTAGAGACAATAACTATACAAATATTGAATCATCTAACTTATCAATAGATTCAAAAACTCTTACTCATTACAAAATCCATTCATGAGATTAATTCAGAAGTAATTCGTCCTTATGATCCAATCACACATGCCTTTGATGTAAAACATAAATTCGTCTCTAGTCCTAAACAAGACTTCTCAATTAAGGTATTTCTAAAATAGTTCTTTACAATTCCAAAAATGAGGTTGTTTTCCAAAACCATCGACCTTTTCTAAAAGGTCTATCCTCTTATTTATAACAAATCATTAACTAAAAATAACTATGAAAAGTGAAATCTATGTAAAACAAAACATCACCACAAGGCACTCCCATCTGTCTATCTTCTAAGATTCATCGAATGATTTCATTGAAGTGGATGAATCTTTTCATACTCTGACCATTTGAAAAATATTTCCTCGCATGTGTTGGCATACGAGAATCTGTGTTGGTCCATCAGGGCCAAAAGGATCTCCTTTAATTCTACTACCCGTGCCTGATACTTGACTATTCTGACCCTTAACTATTGCAATATTGTTCCAGCCTTGATCGGGTGCTCCATGAATTGTTGTACTTGTCCTGGTGCCATGTTCACCACCTTTGCTATCTCTACAGTCCATGCTGAGTCTTGTTCTGCATGTCCTTTTACTATGTCATGGAAGCCAACAAAATCCTCGGGTGAGCCGAATTCTGGGAGGCCAATATTTTTCATCTCCCGATTAATCTTGACCCAACTTCTTTCACAATCGACCCATTTCTATTGAATCTCCTGCTGAGGTTCTTGGGCCATTTTCACCCAGTATTCAACCTCTTTCCTTATCCGATCTATGTTTTTGTCCCTTAGCACCCGAATGCCATGATCTTCAACGTCTTGACCCTTTTGAGCCACGCTGATGTAATAAATTCTTTCCACTACTTGGTGGGCCTTCTCGTACCATATTTCCACATCTTTGTAGGTCGCTAGTGCCATAAGAGTGTCTTCATGGAATTTAGTTATCACTGTAGTAAAAAGATGTCATTCATTTGTGAATATGTTGTAGGCATCTTGGAATTTGCTTCTCAAAAATATCGTGGCCTGTGTGGAGTCCTAATAATATTTCTCCAAATGGTGTAGATGCTCCAACTCCTTTAGTGCAGTGGCCAACTCCTCTTCATATTTCCTTGCTCTATCTAGGGTGGAATTTGTGATTGCCATCCCTGCGTCGATAAGCTCAGATGTCTTGGCATGCTATGTGCTAATCAATTTCTCCTCTGTGGTGATGAGGATCGAACTGTCCAAAGTAAGCCTCCTTTTCTTGGTGGTTCTCTTCACAATGGCTTTCCTCTTTCGTTCGTAGGAGATTTCTTGTATATCAATGAACTCATCCACAGGTTTGGGGATTTGTTTTTCTCCCCAAGTGAGAGTGTTTCATAATCTCCTGATGGTGTATATATGTTCAAGACCAGGTTCCTGAACCTCTTTTGTATGTCTCGATGGCTCAGGATCCGGTTTTTTCTCATCCGGTGGTAAAGTACTGGCCAAAACTGAGGAATCAGGGGCAGGTTCGGTACTTACTTGGAAATTGACTGTTTAGATGTTGATTTCCTATTGTGTAATTTCTCCTCCTTGTTCGCATGATCCTAGCTCATCCCTTGAGTTATACATTGGGGTTCCCAGTATGTCGAGTGGCTCAACATCCAAGGCACTTTCTTTCTCATGCTCCTTCTATCAACGACTCTGACTTGGAACATCAAGACCTGGGGTGGATGCTTTCTCAGGTTCTTTCTCCTCCATAATTTGCATCGAAGTGACTAGGGACACCTATGAACTATCCTCATCATCATAAATGGTAATTAAATTGAAAAAGGGATTTGTTATACTTGTACTTCCTGATGTCCTCTCTATCTCGGTCTGAGCTGAAGTTTCCCCTGGTGATCCAACCTGTGATGATGGAGCTTCAGGGTTTTTTGACCCGATGGTTTCTTCAATCTGTATCAGCTCTGGGCCACTTCGTTCTCCTTGGCTTTCGACTAGGTCATCATTCATGATCCTCATCATTTCTATCAGGTCGGGGTTATTTTTCAACTGATCAATGATCCTCTGCGCCCCTTGTATTAAGAGTAATCCCCTTCTATGTGCCTCTCTTGTCTCTTCCGCTCTGACTTCTTCCCTGGACTTGAGGGCTTCTTGAGATGAATACTCTATCATCTCCACCTGTTCATCCATGCTTATGGCCTTGAACCTGGTCATGTTTGGGTTGGCCATCCTATGCACCACCTCATCCCAGTCCTGGGTGCTCTTTGTGAAAATTTCATCCTCAAACTTATCATGAGCATAAGACCAGTAGGATGATACTTGTGAAGCATGTTGGAGGACCAGGACTTTAGGTTAATGCTTGCAGAATCGGCATGTCAGGAACTTGAATTCAAGTTTTCTCATCCTTTCTAGTTTTTCTTGAGCGATATCTTTCACTAGATAAAACCCTATATAAAAACCATAGGGTATGAAAGACCATTTCTTGTCTTTGACCAATGTGACGTTATAGCCTTGCAGGATGGTATGATAACATATTTCTCCCACAACGAGCCATTCTGGGACATGAGTGGGTACGAGATGTGGTGCTCTGGTGGATTTGAACACTCTGATGTAGGTTGAGTGTTCGTCTAAATACCAATGGCCTACTTTTGCTATCATTTTCTTGGTTGTCGCAGATAGTCTTGGGCATTCCTTCTTAAAAATAATAAAATAAATGCGAGCAATGAATTCATCGAGATGAGTGCATAAGACTTCTTGTACCTGTTCTCCCATAGTATAATGAAGTAGATGTGAACTGGGAGCTCCACAACATGCCATCTTAGATTCATGTCGGTGAAGACATTCCTTGCACACATGACGTTGAGAAGGTACGAGGCCATGTAGAAAGTGGGTGCCTCCCCTTCTTTTGACATCTGAGTCTGTTGTACACAAATGCTCAATTGTTTTGAGATTATCACTCCCTGGTTGAAGCTACTCTCGATGATCACCACTGTGTATGCCAAAAGCATCCATGCTTTTGAAAACTTGGAGCAATCCTTTTTTCCATATAGCCGACAGATGAGAGACATCAAATAAATGTATGGCTCCCTTAGGTTGATTGTTCTGTACCAGCCATTTCTCCATCTAGTGAACTTCTTGTCCTCCTTCCACCATGAAGCCATCAACCAGCTAGTGTCATGGAATTCATATACCTTCACCACAAAGTTCGTGTTGAGATGCTCCTCATGGTCCCTAAGCTTCTAGTATTTTTGGACTTCTGTCAGGAGGAAAAATCTGATGCATTCGCCATTCTCATCATTGATAAAGAACTTATGCCCGTTCATATGGCCGATGATCCATTTCAGAACCTCTATGCAGGGGAAAATGGGGGTTATTCTTGCCACCATATGTAAATACGACCGTTGGATGTTAGGGAACACCTAGTCATCGAGCGCCCTTACATCTGGGTCATTTTGCGGGATATACTCTGGGTATTATTCTCAGCTAATTATGTTGAAGATATCCCCCCACTATGGGAGCGCTACCTTGGATATAGTTGTTTCCTCTATATCACCAAAGTCCGAAGGCTGGACAAAATGTTTCTTTGTTGTTGTTTTGATGACAGGCTCCGCCCTAGGGGCATACTCCAACTGCCTTGCGGTCCTCGGAGAAGAACCTTCACCTATCTCAGCTTCTTTCATCTTTGGTGCTCTTGGCGAGAGTCTAGTGGTTGTCTTTCTTGATGACATATTACCTACAACTATAACATAGTTTAGAGATTGTGCAATAAAATCGGGTGCATATATATAAATTATAACCAACGAATTGAAAGACTTATATACATACCTCTAAAGCTTGTTAAACCTAGTTTTGATAATCAAAAGGGTTAGTACAGTATCGATTTGCTCACTTTGCTCCTTCAGACGCTTTGGAATTCAACTTATGTGTAGAATGAATTTGTTCAAAATGATTCTAGAGATTTAAACAAGGATGAACTTACCATGTCGCATCAACCATTCAATTCAAGTTATGAGTGAAGTTTCAACAAATCTGTTGCCATATCTTCAAAAATGTTTAAACTTAAATTCATCATGGGTTGATGGTAGAGGCATGGGTGTTAATGTGTTCTATGGACGATTTCAAAATGTTGTTGTCTAATCGACGCACGGGGTAGAAACTAATGTGGGATCGGGCATTAACTAGTTCATTAAATGTCAAAAATCTGATCGTATCTTATGCCACAAACATCCCATCGTTCTTCTCTTTCAGTTGGTGGATCGGGGGTAGTGATTGTGCTGTGAAAATTTCTGTTGATATCCTCCTACAAAAGCTCTGACACCGATTGATATTGTTGTTGGCCCTCGACCAATTTTTGGGGAAACATTGGTCAGGGTTGACCACCCTTTTGGACTTCGACGTAGGAGCGCCCAGGCGGAGCTGAGATCGTAGATATCACTTGTTTTGTGGGCTTTGTGGATCCATCATGGGGTTCTTAGGGTTTTGTAATGGGTTATGGGATGTCGACCCATGGTTTTATCCATTATTAGGCCTTTTTGTAAATGTAAAAGTATAAATAAGTAAGAATGTAATGTAGAAATAACGAAGTAGTAGAAGAATGGTCGATATCTTGCAAGGCTAAGTGCAAGTAGAGCAACACGCTTTTTATGTAAAGCTCTGTTCTTAGTAGAGGAGTTGGCTATGTGCCTTGACCTAATTTTGGGAAGGTGGATCTGGTGCTTAGTGAGAAGATCACCTGTTCAGTGTGAAGCTTGGCTCTGTGGCTTAGTGCACAGGAGCAGATGCATGTAAGAGATTGAAGACTAATAAAGAAGAATAAGAAATTGGTAGATGTAGGCCCACACTGGGGTGAACCACGCAAATCTTGTGTTCATGGTTTTCTTTGTGCTATAACGTTTATGCTTTGAATCTTCTTAGTGCATTGAATGTTATGAATGTTAGATAGATCTATGAATGCTTACTGCTTTATTTATGTTGAATGTGTTAGATCTAAATTATGATGCTAAGTGCGATGTGTATTTTGTCATTGTTACGGCATCGATATGTACTTAGGGTTTGATCTGCAATGTGGGTAAGGCTAATATATTAATGCATGTTGTTATTAAGTACTCTGTGAAGTGTTGTAATTAAATATCTCTGTCCCAGCTCAGTTAAAGACACTTGAGTCATGTAGCCCCTCCTGCCTCTACCTCAGGTGAGACTTCGCCTACTTCGCAGGTGTTTCCGAAAGGGTTGGTAGTTAGGGTTTTGTTGGTGAGTTGTAGAAGCATTGAACACTGGGTCTACCCCTGTGCCAAAAAATGGTTCCATTTCCAGGAACTAAAACTGTGATTGTTGGGAACTGAAGTAAAGAAAAGAGAAGTTATGTGCGTAAATCTGTTGCTATAGTGCACAATACTCTACTTGACATGCGAAGCTCTGCGCTAAGAAAGAAACCCAATCTGAAAAAAAAGAGGTAAGATCTTGAAAGAGGTAAAGTTTTTTGTTTTGATAGAGTAAAACAAGTGGAAATATTTGTTTTGAAAGAATGAATATAGGTATGTTTGATATGTTTTGTCCTAGTTTGAAATCTAGGGTACAATTAGAAGAAAGAGTTGATCTGAATAAATTTGATAGAAATAGAGAAAGATATGTTATTCCTATGCATAGAAATAATTTTTGGACTAATAAGTGGATGCAAGAACCTATAAATAATTTTTACAGATTGCAGGTCCAACACTTTGATCCTAGTGCGCAGTACAGGAGAAGCTGGGGAACATACAAAAGGAAGAGAGGATTGACACTATGTTATAACTATAGAAGACCGAGACATCTTCCTAAGGAATGCCTTGGTGCAATTCCTATTTTTCTGATACAAAAAGGATCTAGAGAAGGTTAATACAACTCAGAATGCACAGAAGAAAATCATAATGCTCAGAATGGGTCTAACAGGCAGAGAAGGGAAAAAATTCAAAATTCCTAAAACTCAGTGAAAAGGGAATAATCATGAAGAGCACATCACAAAATTTATAACGGTGTAAATGGCTCATCAAATGGATTTACTGATCAAATGTTATAAGCGGTCAAAGTTCAGTCAAACTTGGTCAAAAAGGCAAAAGTCAAAGTGACACGTGGCACCACTGTAAGGGTGACACGTGGCATAGTTGAGTTGGAAAGATGATGTGGCAAGGATGCAGACATGTGGGAAAGTTGAGTGATGACATGTGTCAGTTTTCATGGACAAATCATGTGGTGACAAGTGGCATTTTTCATGGACAAATTATATGGTGCAACGTGGCCCAGTCATGGGCTGCCACATGTGATCCAGGAGGCTCCCCATGCTCAGAAAATGCTCAAAAATCAAATTTCTCAGAATGGAGTGAAACCAATTCCATTATGACTGGCTCATCGCACTGATTCTGTCCATATATTCACTTTCTCAAATGGGCTTTGTATGCGAGAGTTTATCGCATTCTGATCATATGGTCAAACAACTAAAAAGTCAAAGGTCAAACTGGCAAAAAGTCAATGCTGACATCAGCATGACAACAACATGACATCACCAACGATACCTCATGATGTAGACATGGACCAATGACAGTGTGACAAGTGGCAACAGTTGACTGGGTAGATGTGGATGGCAGATTCAATCTGAATTTGACACATGGAAAAATTTGGTCAAATGAGGTGGTGCCACGTGGCCCAAACATGGGCAGCAACATGGCACCTAGTCGGGGTCGAATGGAAAATGTTAAAAATGTTTGGGGGTCCATAGGTTTTGAACCCACGACCACCCACCATAGTCCAAGCCTTGGGAAACAACCAAACACCAACGCGCCACACATGAGTCTTATTATATGCAATGTATTTAAATATATATATTTTGTAAAGTTTGGTAGGGCGCAAAAAGGAGGGAGCTAAGGATAAGCCCCAGCCCGTGGTCGCGTGACACAACACATAATCGAGGGTGTGGGGAAATTATATATAACAATCCGTTGGGTGCATTTTGGGGCATGGTTCTATGTATCCACCCCAAAATCTAGGGGCTTATCCACTCATGAAAGCGTGCAAAAGTATATTCATAACCCACCGGTCCCATGGAAGCACCTACGACCAGGGGCTGGAGCCTATCCAAGGGCCAGTGCTTATCCTTTTGGGCTAGAACTTGGCCATATGGTCACCATATGATCGAACTAAAGGGGTGCACTCATAGCCCAAAGGGGATACTCTATGTATTTTTAATTAAAAGTGTTTTTTAAACTATACAGAGTGGATTTTTGCCTGATTTTTGGACCAGAATTGGTTTTTCTAGCATATCTTGGCCATTTGGAGGGGGATTTGATCCCAGAAAGAGGCCAGGTTTTTAGGGGAAGTTGAACTTCCTCATATGAGCTTGAAAACTATAAAAACCAGGATTTTTGAAGCCTTGAGGAGACTTTTTTGGATGCAGGTTTTTGAAGAGGCAGTTTGTAAATTTTGGCCTTTTCTCATGTTTTGAGGGGCATTTTTGCCATGTTTTTGAGAGGAATTTGATGGAGCATGCTCTGTTTTTATGTTCTATTCTCTTCATGTGTAGCATGGATATTAATTTCTGATCTCTTTCTTCATTGATAAGCATCAAGTAAAAGTCACATTTGATATTCCGCAACAGGATAATAAGTTTTATGTATTTCGCATTCTTAACGATCCGATGCATAAAATACATTAAACTAACTTGCAATTTATCAGTAATAGCTTCATTTTTGGATCAAGTTTATGGTATCAGAGCATTTGGTTTTGAATGTTTGACAAGAATTGCAAGCATTGGATGCTCACCAGAGAAAAACTCAAGCGAGGAGAAGGCCAACTTGAGGTTCTTGACACAGAGATTCAAAGGAGACCGCATAAGCAAGAGATGTCTTCACCACGGAAATTGGGTCCCTTCAAATCTGAATATGATTTCTTCGAGGCATTTAAATTGATGCAATCCATGGTAGAGGAGATTTACCATGAAAGAGGTCAACGAAGGAATCCAAAAGTTGAAGAAGATGAATCTTCGGTAAGAGCAGAAGGAGGAGTTGGAGGTGGTGGACCTTCAGAACCTTCTTCTCCTTCATCCTCATCATCTAATAATGAATCAAGTGTACATTCCTCCAAGGATAAGAAAAAAACTCATCATTCTTCTGATATGCCGTTATTAAAGTTAGATGTAAAGTTTCAATTACCCACTTATGATGGTGAATTAGATGCAGAAAAGATAGATAATTGGGTGAGACAATTAGAAGTCTATTACAGGATACAAAAGATTGTTGATGATGAAACTAAGATCCAACTAGAAAGTCTCAAAATGGGAGGCACAACTCTCATATGGTGGGAAAGAAGAACTAGAGATGATCTTAAGAAAATTGGTAAAACAATCTCTTCCTAGAATGATTTTGTTATTGCATTAAAACAACAGTTTTACCCTTTAGCTTACATGCAACAAGAAATGATGAATTGGCAATGTTTAAGGCAATCAAAAGGTCAAAGTGTACAAGAATATACTCAAACATTTCATAAGAAAGCATTAAATTTGGATATTTCGTTATATACACAAGAGACACTCCTAAAATATATTGGTGGTTTACATTCTTATCTTAAGCACACTATTCTTATGCTAAATCCTTCTAATTTTGATGAAGTATGTGTAAAATCCATTCACATTGAATCAAGTAAAGGGAATGTTGGTGATAGTGTTTCTACATATACTTGGAAAATAAAGGATGCAGGGAAAAGGAAAGAGAAGAAGACAACCACAACAAGAAAGGAAAATCCTACTTGCAAGCATTGCAAGAAAGTAGGCCATGATGAAAATCGTTGTTGGGTCTTACATCCTGACTTGAAGCCAAAGAAGTATGCCAAATAGGGAAGGAAGAATACCATAGTTGCGACAGTTCAAGTGGATCTTGGATCAGATTCCGATGATGAGACACAGGTTGTAGCTATGGGAATCTGAGGTATAAATTATGTTGCAAGTACTATCTCTTCTAGATCAGTTGATGTAAAGGATGAGTGTAAAAGGAATGAACTTTTCCATATAAGGGTTATAACACATAATGTTAAAGTTGATACTCTTGTAGACAATGGATCACAAGCCAATCTAATCAGTGAAGATGTTGTAAATAACTTGGGACTTGAAACTAAGTCACATCCTAAACCATATCCATTGGGATGGATATGTGGTGATAACAATTTACAAGTAACCAAGCAATGTAAAATCAAGTTTGCAATCACTTCTAATTATGTTGATGAAGTAGAGCTTGATATAGTGCCACTAGACATATGTAGAATTGTATTGGGAAGCCCATACCTTTATGATATGAAAACCATATTTTATAGGGAGGAAAATAAATATTGCTTCAAGAGAGATGGGAAAGAGTACATTGTTTTTTCTCATCGCATGAAAACTGACAGGTCTTTTGCAACTACAAGGAAGTTAAAAAGAATGGTAAATGCAAGAAAAAGTTTAACACTTATTTCTGTAACAAAAAAGGAAGTTAGTGATGCTAAACATGAGATGGTTCAATATGATTCACATAATCATGAAGTGTCACCGGAGGTACAACATAAGGTTCAGCTGCATAATTTGATTATTGTTCCTGTTCAAAAGGGGAAGCATGTTTTGTCATTTTCATTAGCATACTCAATATTGTTGATTAGTTTGTTGTTGTTCAGTGATGTATGGCTGAAAAGTGTGACAAAGAATGTAAATGATTGTGCGATAAATGAAATGATTACTTTGATAAACAATGTTATCTCAGTTTTCATGTTTGTTGTGATTAGCCAGGTGATCGTTATCCCAGCAGAGAGGATGGATGATACAGGAAAAAGTGGGGAGGTAGTACCCTCACTTCTTACCTAAGTAAAAGAAAACTTTTGGTGGTCCAAAAGATTCCAAAGTGGGGAGGAATGATCCAGGAGGCTCCCTAGGCTCAGAAAATGCTCAAAAATCAAAGTTCTCATAATGGAGTGAAACCAATTCCATTACGACCGACTCATCGCGCTGATTCCGGCCGTATATTCACTTTCTCAGACGAGATTCATATGCGAGAGTTATCACATTCTGATCATATGGTCAAACAACTAAAAAGTCAAAGGTCAAACTGGCAAAAAGTCAATGTTGATGTCAGCATGACGACAACATGACATCACCAACGACACCTCATGATGTAGACTTGGACCAATGACAATGTGACAAGTGGCAGCAGTTGATTGGGTAGATGTGGATGGCAAATCCAATCAGAATTTGATACATGGAAAAATTTGGTCAAATGAGGTGGTGCCACATGGCCCAGACATGGGTAGCCACGTGACACCCAGTCAGGGTTAATTGGCAAGTGTTAAAAATGCTTGGGGGTCCATGGGTTTTGAACCCACAACCACCCACCATAGTCCAAGCCTTGGGAAACAACCAAACAACAACGCGCCACACATGAGTCTTATTATATACAATGTATTTAAATATATATATATATTGTAAAGTTTGGTATGGCTCAAAAAGGAGGGGGTTGGGGATAATCCCCAGCCCGTGGTCGTGTGACACGACACATAACCGAGGGCATGGGGCCACTATATATAACAATCAGTTGGGCGCATTTTGGGGATCGACCTCAAAATCCAAGGGCTTATCCACTCATGAAAGAGCGTGGAAGTATATCCATAACCCGCCGGTCCCATGGAAGCGCCTACAACCAGGGGTTGGAGCCTATCCAAGGGCCAACGCTTAGCCTTTTGGGCTAGCGCTTGGCCATATGGCCGAACTAAAGGGGCCCGCGCATAGCCCAATTGGGCTACTCTATGTATTTTTAATTAAAAGTGGTTTTTAAATTATACAGAGTGGATTTTTGCCTGATTTTTGGACCATAATTGGTTTTTTTAGCATATCTTGGCCATTTGGATGGGGATTTGATCCCAAAAAGAGGCCAAATTTTTAGGGAAAGTTGAACTTCCTCATCTTAGCTTAAAAACTATAAAAACTAGGATTTTTGAAGCCTTGAGGGGACTTTTTTGGATGTAGGGTTTTGAAGAGGCAATTTGTAAATTTTGGCCTTTTCTCATGTTTTGAGGGGCATTTTTGCCATGTTTTTGAGAGGAATTTGATGGAGAATGCTTGAATTTGAGAAAGGAGGTCTTGCACGAAAGATATGAAACACATTATGTAACAGAAAAAAGCCTATGTAAGATAACTTTGAGCATTTTAAAGAGAAATACAGAGGTCGTCCACTTGGAAGTGGGCCTAGAGACGTAGCCAACGATTGGTGAACTCCATTATCAACCTCTTGTCTCTATTTCTCTTTCTGTTTTTCTGTTCTATTCTCTTCATTTGCAGCATGGATATTAATGGCTGATCTCTTTATTCATTGATAAGAATCAAGTAAAATTCACATTTGATATTCTGCAACAAGATAATAAGTTTTATGTATTTTGCATTCTTAACGATCCGATGCATAAAATACATTAAACTAACTTGCAATTTATCAGTAATACCTTCATTTTTGGATCAACGTGGCACCCCTCCAATGGCTAGAGTATGAAAAATTTTTATTGACTCCCCAAGAGTCGAACTCATGACCTCTCACCAGCCCAAAGGCCCCACAAGTCCACATTAACCACTATACCATGCAATGTTCATTGGTTATTATATGTTGTATATATATTTTAAAGTATAAAGGTTTGATGGGTGCCAAAGAAAGGGGATCGACCTTCGGCCCAGCCCCTGGTTACGTATTGTGCCACATGACCATAATGTTCCACCCGCCTGGGGGCTTAACTCAACAACCTCCAAATATAGCAATTCCACCATTTTCGCCACCAATTTATAACCTCCACCATTTTTAGCAAGCACGCCAACTTTTTTACAACCGCATACTAAAAAGGGGAATCCACGAGATTCGATCCTGAGACCTCCGCCAAACTGAACACCTAAATTTTGCCAATGTAACCAACATGCCAACCATGCACTTATGGCATAACCGCCAGGAAACTTGTATATAAGGGGGTTTCGGGCAATGCATTCAAAACACACAAGAGCTCGGAGAAGGGGCAGGCTGAGCGCATCTGTACAGTATGGATTTTTTCACAATTTTCTATATTTTGGCAAGGATTTCAAGATCTGTTAGTAATTACATGTAGGAGCAGTGGCACGAAAACCAAGGCAAGGGTGTCTTGGGGGCTTGAAAGTGTTCGAATCGTATCGAGGCATGGAGATAGTCATTTTTAGGTAAAATGAATCCATGAACATAGTGGTGGTGTTAGTTTTCTGATCTGAGCAGAGCTTCTGTGGCTTAACTCCAGAATGAGTTATACTTATGTATTTTGCCCAATTATTTTGTGGAGTTAATAAAAAAACCCTCCCATTTGAGAGCAGGACCCAGAGACGTAGTCCACCAGGGATGAAATCCATTATCAAGTTCTTGTGCTCATATTGCATGATTATGTCTCTTTCATTTTTTAGTTTTTCCTCCTTTATGGTGTACTTTTGTTTATGCTCATTTTATGCAATTCTTTAATAAGTCACTCGAAAAAAAGATCTCGGATCATGTTGGTATCACAGCAGTCATCTTCGACTTGAATTGTTGAGTATGAATGCTTACTAGGGCCAAGCATAATCAAGGTGAAGGAACACTTAATACGTTTAATCCCGAAGTTGGTCGTACATCCTGAAGGAGGAATATGGCAGAAGAGGACAAGCGTGATGAACAGGAGAAAAACTTTCACATGGTGTTTTATCGCATGTCAGAAATGGTTGAATGAATGTATGGAGATTATGAGAAGAGGATTAAGAATAAGGATAACAAAAAGGAAGCACATGCAGATGATGATGCTTCAGTAAACTAAGGGGCTAGAGGATATCCTCCTGAGCCTCCATATTCACCTTCAAGTTCTATTTCTTCTTCCTTTGAGAATTCTCATCACTCTCATCATTCTAACCATAAAGACTCTTTTAATAAACCTTTAATAAATCTTGATGTAAATTTTGATTTACATATGTTTAATGGAGATGTTAATCCTGAAAAGTTAGACAATTGGATCCAACAGGTTGAAGTATATTGTCGTGTTCAACATATTGACGAAGAGGAAGTTAAAGTGCAATTGGCTTCTCTTTGGTTGGAAGGAACCGCTCTCGTATGGTGGGAGAGAAAGCTACAAGACATAAGTAAGTGTGGTAAGCTTCTTTCCTCATGGTCGGATTTTAAAACAGAGATAAGGAAGTAGTTCCATCCATTAGGGTATTTACATAAAGCAATGATGGAGTGGCAAACGTTGAGACAGAGTAAAGGTCAGAACATACAAAGTTTCACAGAGGAATTTAGGAAGAAAGCTTTAGAATTGAATATTCCTTTGGATTCTTATGAAACTTTAATGAAGTATATTGGCACACTTCATAGTTATATTCATCATACTTTTATCTTGTTTAACCCCACTAATCTTGACGAATTTTGTGTGCAAGCCACTCACCTTGAGAACAGGGGAAAACATGTTCAAGAAGATCCCACGAAGAAACCTTCCAATTTCCCACTAAAGACTTTCAAGAAATTGAAAAGGAAGGGAAAGAAGACTGCTACAGTAAGGACAGAAGGAGAAAAACCATCTTTCACTCATTGTAAGAGGAGTGGCCATGATGAAGAACACTGTTGGAAACTACATCCGGAAAAGAAACCGAAACAATTTGCTAGAAAGGGGAAGACAAAGACTGTTGCTACATTGCAGCAAGATATTGGTTTTGAATCAGGAGATGAAGGAAAGATCACAGTAGCTGGAGTACAAGGTAAAGATTCTCTTCATGCTATTTCAAGTTCGAGTGATGAATCTCATAGTGATGAATGAAAGAGGAATGAGTTATTTCATATATGAGTTGTATCTAAACATACTAATATAGATACACTATTTGATATGGGTTCCCAAGTAAACTTAATATCTGAAGCACTTGTCAAGAAGATGGGTCTTGTAACAAAACCACATCCAAAGCCTTACACTCTTGGTTTGGTATGTGACAAAGAAAAACTTAATGTCACCAACCAATGTAGGGTTAGATTTGTTATTGCTTCAAAGTTGATTGATGAAGTAGATTTGGATGTTTTACCGCTTGATATATGTGGCATAGTGTGGGGAAGTCTGTATCTTTATGATAGAAAAGCAGTCTTCTTTCGTCATGAGAACAAATACCACCTTACAAAGGGGGGAGTGGAATATATTGTTATATCTCATAGAATGAGGGTGAATACAACTCTTGTTAGTGCAGGGCAAATGAAAAGACTCATAACCACTAATAAGATATATGTACTCATGGTCTTCAAAGAGAAATATGTCGGGACATCCGACACTTTCCAAGGGTGTGATCCATCTCATAAATGGGAATTAACTGATATTGTTTCTAAGTATGATGATATTTTTTTAGGAACCAGATGGATTACCTCCTAAGAGGGAAATCCAACGTGAGATACATATGTAGCAGGATTCTCCTTTGCCTAATGTGGGAATGTACAGGATGTCAATTGTGGAGATGACAGAGATCAAGAAGAAAGTACAAGGCTTATTGGATCAAGGGGTCATCAGGCCTAGTTCATCTCCTTGTGGTTCTCCGATCGTGATGGTGCCAAATAAATATATGGCACATGGTGAATGTGTGTCGATTACCGAGACTTAAATAAAATCACGATGAAAAATCGATACCCTCTTCCTCGCATAGATTATTTACTTGATTAGTTGAAGAATGTTGTTTATTTCACTAAGTTTGATTTGTGCAATGGAATCATCAAATCAGAGTTACAGAATAGGATGCATGGAAGACTTCCTTTAAAACCAAACAAGGATTTTTTGAGTGGTTAGTTATGTCATTTGGGCTTTGTAATGCTCTAATGACTTTCATGCATGTGATGAATGATGTATTCAAGCCTTTCCTAGATGACTTTGTGATTGAATATCTAGACGACATTCTTGTTTTTAGCAGGTGGAATGAACATGTAAGGCATGTAAAACAAGTATTAGATACTTTACAGAGGGAAAAGTTGTATGTGAAAATGTCTAAATGTGAATTTGGCAAGACTACACTTGTGTACTTAGGTCATATCATGGGAGGAGGACAATTGAAGATTGCTCCTTCCAAAATTGATGTAATTGTCAATTGGCTTGAGCCAAAGAGTGTAACCAAAATTTGAAGCTTCGTTGGTGTAGTCTAGTATTGGAGGAGATTCATTCCCAACTTCTCTTTTATTGCAGCTCCTTTGCATGCCTTAACCAGTGTGAAGAACACTTTTTAGTGGGAAGGAAAGCAACAAAAAACTTTCAAAATTTTCAAGGAGAAGATCAGTACTACACCAGTATTAGCACTGCCAAATCTTCAACATCCGTTCGAGATCGAGACAGATGCTAGTGGATATGCCATGGGTGCAGTATTGATGCAATATCATAAGCCTATCTGTTACCACTCTGAGACTTTTAACCAAGCTGTTGTTAACTATCCTACATATGATAAAGAGTTGTATGCATTAGTTCAAAGCGTAAAGAAATGGAAGAATCACTTGTTAGGGAAGGAAACCATCATACATATAGATCACAAACCCTTACAATATCTTCAGGAATAGACCAAATTGCAAAAATCTCGGCACTACATATGGATGGGTTTTCTACAAAAATTTCATTTGGTAATCAAGTACAAGAAGGGTACAAGTAACAAGGTAGACAATATGCTTTCTAGACCTCCTATTGTTTCTTCTATTATTTTGAAGATTACTTCTTTATCTCATGATATCTATTTAGAACAATATGCCATCGATGAATATTTTAAAGAAGTATAATAGAAGCTAACCCATGGTGCATAGGTAGAGAACTATTGTCTGCAGGTAAATTTAATCTATCATCTTGGGAAGCTATGTATTCCTACAAGTGAACGAGTCCATGTAATATGAGAAGCTCATACTTCTCTTGTGTCTAGGCATTTTGGGGTAGGAAAAGCTATGGCTCATTTGCAGAGGTTTTTTTATTGGCCTCAAATGAAAGCAATTGTAAGTAAATATGTAAAGGGGTGTGTGATGTATTCTACTTGTAATCCCACTAATAGAAAATTGGGGCTATACTCACCACTTCATGTTCCATCCCATCCATGGGAAAGTATTTCCATGGATTTTGTAGGGGGTTTACCAATGACCAGAGGGGGTCATGATTATTTGTATGTTGTAGTGGATAGGTTCAACAAGATGTGTATCTTGATGCCAAGTAAAAAGTAGATCACTGCTGAGTAGAATGCTAATCTCTTTTTTCAGCATGTTTGGGTTCACTTTGGATTACCCACGTCCATTGTCTCAGATCGAGATACTCGATTCCTTAGGGATTTTTCGACTAGATTGTGGAGAATGATGGACACCAAATTCAAGAGGAGCACTGATTTTCATCCACATACCGATGGACAAACAGAGGTGGTAAATAGAACAATGATACTTTTTCTTCAAGGATACTGCAACAAGCATCCTAAGTTATGGGATGAACAGATACCTTATGTACAACATGCTTATAATCGAGATTTAAATTCATCCACGTAGAGTTCACCTTTTGAGACATGTTATGGGTACCTAAAAAAGGTTCATTTAGACTTGATCTATGGGAGAGATGCCGATGTGAATGAAGAACAAATAGAGGAAAGAGCTCGTAAGTTCTTCCAGAGGATTTAGTAGATACAATAGACAGTCAGGGAACAATTGGAGAAGAGTCGAGCACAATATAAAGATCGACATGACAAGCACAGGGTTGATCATCAGTTCCAGGTTGGAGATTGGGTATGGATCCACATTAGCAAGGAACGATTGAAGGGTGAAGGAAAGAAACGCAAGCCCATCCGATATGGACCCTTCACTATTTTGGAGAAAAGAGACACTAATGATTTTCGTTTAGATCTTCCACCTTATATGTAGATATATTTAGTTGTGAATGTAGAGAATTTGAAACTTTTTGAGCCTCCCATGATCATGGATCAGGATGAGGAAGTTTCAATACCTTTAGTTGATGAGTTTGCACCTGAGTACTTTGATGAGTTACAAGAAGATAACATCCTGGACAGAAGCACGAGGACTTCACGTAGGGGTGATGTTGATTATCTTCGAGTAGGATTAAAGGGCACACATCCAAGTGATGCAAAGTGGATTGAGAAGGATAAGGTGAGGGAACTCTTCCCTCACTTACCAGTTGATTGATGAAAGCTTTTGGTGGTCCAAAATGCTCTCAGTGGGAAGGCGTGATCCAAAAAGGATCTAGAGAAGGTTAATACAACTCAAAATGCACAGAAGAAAATCAAAACGCTTAGAATGGCTCCAGCAGGCAGAGAAAGGGAAAAAAAATAAAATTCCTAAAACTCAGTGAAAATGGAATAATCATGAATAGCGCGTCGCAATATTTCTTACGGCACAAACGGCTTGTCAAACGGAGTTACGAATCAAAAGTTATAAGCGGTCAAAGTTCAGACAAACTTGGTCAAAAAGGCAAAAGTCAAAGTGACACGTGGCACCACTACAAGGGTGACACGTGGGATAGATGAGTTGGCAAGATGATGTGGTGAGAATGTAGACACGTGGGCAAGTTGAGTGATGACATGTGTCAGTTTTCATAGGCGAATAATGTGGTGACAAGTGGCATTTTTCATGGACAAATTATATGGTGCCACATGGCCTACTTATGGGCTTCCACGTGGCACCCCTCCAATGTATGGGGTATGAAAAAGTTTTATTGACTCCCCAAGATTCAAACTCATGACCTTTCACCAGCCCAAAGGCCCCATAAGTCCGTGTTAACCGCTATACCACACAATGTTCCTTGGTTATTATATGTTGTATATATATTTTAAAGTATAAAGGTTTGATGGGCGCCAAAGAAAGGGGCTAGCCCTTCGGCCCAACCCCTGGTTATGTATTGTTCCACATGGCCATAATGTTCCACCCACCTAGGGACTTAACTCAACCACCTCCAAATATAACAATTCCACCATTTTCGTCGCTAGTTTATAACCTACGCCATTTTTAGCAAGCACGCCAACATTGTTACAGCTGCATACTAAAAAGAGGAGTCCACGAGATTCGATCCTGGGACCTCCACCAAATTGAACACCTAAATTTATCCAATGTAACCAACATGCCAACCATGCACTTATGTCATAATCGCCCGGAAACTTGTATATAAGGGGGTTTCGGGCAATGCATTCGGAACACACAAGAGCACGTAGAAGGGGCAGGCTAAGGCATCTGTACAGTACTGATTTTTGCATAGTTTTATATATTTTGGCATGGATTTCAAGATCTGTCAGTAATTAATAGCAGGAGCAATGGCATAGAAATCGAGGCACGGGTGTCTTGGGGGCCTGAAAGTGTCCGACTTCGATCGAGGCTTGGAGACAGTCATTTTTAGGTAAAACAATGCCACAAATGCAATGGTGGTGTCAATTTTCTAATCTGAGCAAAGATTCTATGGTTTAAATCCAAAATATGGTATACTTATGTATTTTGCCCAATTCTTTTGTGGAGTTAATAAAAAGACCTACCCATTTGAGAGAAGGACCCGGAGACATAGTCCACCAGGGAAAAAATCTATTATCAAGTTCTTGTGTTCATATTGCATGATTATGTCTTTTTAATTTTGATATTTTCCTTATTTATGGTGTACTTTTGTTTATGCTCATTTTATGCAATTATTTAATAAGTCACCCAACAAAAAGATCCCGGATCATTGTCTTTGTTGTAAAATTATTGGTCATGAAGTTGAGGATTGCCCAAGGATGATTGCTAAAGTGGAACAAATGAACATGAGTTAAGAGGATAAGACCATGTTAGAAGATCAGAAAGGGAAAGGATCAGAGGAAGTCCAGACTACATTAGTACAATTAAAAGAAGCAATGAATGATCACAAAGATGTCAGTTTACCAGATATCTTGAAAGAAAAACAGTGCATAAGTACAAGAATAGGAGACTTCGATATAGACTGTGTCTTGGATGAGGAGACACAAGTGAATATTATGCCAGAAATTACTTGGGAAATTTTGGGGAAGCCGACTGTGATACCTTCATTGGGAAGAATAGGCTTGTTTAAAGGAAATATTATAACCCTATGTGGAAGAGTTACTAATGTACCTTTTATCATCCATGGAACATCGACAGAAGAAGAATTTGAAGTTATTAGGTTTGTTGAGAACAAAGCCCCTTTCCCACTTTTGTTAGGAAAGACTTGGATTAAGAAGGATCAGATCAGAAGGAAAGTAGAGGAAGAAGCTACAGAAAAGAAAAAGAAAGAACTAAGGGATTTCATAGCTAGAAGAATAGATCGAATGATAGAAGAATGAGAAGTTGAGTCGAAGCAACAAAAGGCAAGAGAATTAGTTGTCGAGTCTGAAAGAACGCAAGAAGGTTTGAAGGACCTATCCATGCAAGAGAGAAGAATACCCACCCTGGAGTTAATAATAAAAGAGGTATTACATTTAAACCCTTTCATAACACATCAATAGCGCAAAGTCACTTCACTAAGAGAAGATAAGAAAAAAAATGGAAAGAGGAATCCAGAAACAGTTAGAGAGACTCATATCACAGAAAATAAGGAAAAGAAGATCAATAAGAAGAAAAAAAAGTTAGAAAAGCTTTAGGGAGTTACAGACAACAAATGGAAGACTTCGTAGGATGCAGGCTTGAAGGATTTGAACCTCTCCGGAACAACAAAACTGCGTAGAATGGGACTTTTCCTTGGTGAAGATATATGACCGTTGGAGGCACCCTGAACGTTAGACCGACACTCCAGAACGGCTAGAAAACACAGTTACAATCGAATGGACTACTTTTGGGATGTTAATACTGTGTCATAATGGACACATTCACATTAATGGAAGAATCCCTATTCGTTAGAAGAATCTGTTACGATGCTCTCTTATTTAACCCATCAGACGTTGTGCCAAGACCACTTTTCATCACCCATGATTAACTTTGCTAACAAAGATCTGATTTTTTTTCAATCTATGATTTTAGACATCACCATCCATTTTTTTACCCTTCTATCTGCTCACCTACCCCGACCTATTTGTTAACAATAAGAATATTAGGAAAACAGAATGAGTTGGAGAAGTCCATCGAGAAGGCTCTTAGGAATATTATGGCTAATAGATTTATGTATGAAGGCATTCAAGCATCATCGAATAGGGGACTGCAAGCTTCCCCTTCGACTGCATGATGTTCTAGTCATGCTAACCCCACAACTAAGAAGAGAAGTAATCATCATGAATATCTGGCTAATGTGAAGCAGATATCGTCGATCTTACTAGATTATATCCCTCCCTTGGATGGCACGGTTAATCACATTGATCACCATGTACATCCCGAAGGGGATACATGTAGTTGGAATCCAGTTGGGACAGATCCCATCTTTGAAGAACAATGATTTCAATATCATCAACATAAATAACTACACCATGCTCGTGATTCACAGATACCTGATGAAGACGATTGGGAAGAAGCCTCACATAGTCTCCCAGCCTTGGATTAAGGAGCTGGTGTAGTCCATGATACTGAATTTTATGAAGATCCCTCATTTTGGCTGACATCAGGAGGTTAAATCTTGTGCTAAAATCCTCTTGTCTTTCTATAATGGAGGATACTTGTGGCTCGATAGGAGCATTACTGTGGATCCAGTGTTGATCCACCTGATCATAGGACTAAGCATTCAGGGACTCAACCCTCAACAGTTCTACCCGGGGAAGACCTCATATCGCTCCCTGGAATAGCGCATTAAGGAGGCATACGACAAAGTTGAAAAGTGAAAGTGAGGATACAAGGTAGCCTCTATCCAATATGGCGTAGAGTGCCTCGCTTTCCAACTTATAGCTGACAATCTCATAAAAAAGAGCCGCCCCACACATGTCACCGGGTTCGTTGTGGACCTCACAGGGAAATGCATGGAGGGGATGCAAATTAATTGGGCGAGCTACCTCGTCAATGAGCTGGAGAAAGACTGCCACGAAGCGCATGATCAAGGGTACGAGTTCCATTTTAGTTGGTTTCTTGTGTTAATTTCATTTGTCGCTTGGAAAATTCCTGAGGGTGTAGCCTTCCCAGAGATTGAACCATCAGAGTCATTGACTGTGAGGTTCTCAACCTTATGGTATATGAATGATATGTTGAAGAAATGATAGTCGAACACATTATTCCATGCCTACTATCAGAAACTGAAGGTTTACATTGAGTCGTTCCCACACATGACACCGTGCACCTTGCACCAATACATACCATTAGCTAAGTTTCATGTAGACCGACATTTTATTTATATCATTGCATGCAAGGATGAGAGTAAGGAAGATTTACAGTCCTACTATAAGTTGATCGATGAAGATATGGAGTATATCACGAAGGAGTGGTCATAAGAGTTCCTTGTATTGGTCAATGATGCAGAACTCTCTGACCTTGACATCATAGGAAGCCCCATGGCCACCCGGTTCGAGCATGCAGGATAGACAAGTGAAAAGAAGAAGGAGAAAAAGGAGGAAGTCCAGGATGTGTAGGCTGATGAAGAAGATAGTGCCTCGGAAGAAAGTGGACCTGGCTCACCCACAGGAGGAGGAGACGAAGTAAATAAATATGGAGGAGGGAATGAAGGAGAAAAACAAGGAGAAGGTGAAGCTACATCGCCGAAGGATCCCCCTACCGAGACAGAAACATCAAAGAAGAGGAAGGTTTCTCCATAGAAACCTTCAGCAAGAAATAAGACCCGCTCCAGTAAGCTCCAGTTGGAGGACACACTAATGGTGGATGACATCAGTCTAGTCCATGGAGCAATGGAGGATGCATTCGTGGACCTTTTATAGAGATATGACGTGAAGCAAGAAGAGATATACGTAAGAGTTGAGAAGGAACTGAAGGAAATACAATGAGCCATTCAATTGATCTGTGCAGTACCTACTGCGCCTTCCTCATTCGAGACTGTAGAGTTGGCGGATGAACCAACCCAACTTTGAATACTAGCAGATGAAACAGAAGCTTGGCTTTAACAAGTCCAAGAAGAGAAGGAAAAGGATACAGAAGCCTTGAAACAAGAAAAAGAGGAGGTCTTGGAGAAACCATGAGTTGCGCAGTACTGTGAAACCTCTTATGAAAATGAGAAATATGAGTTATGGGCGATGCTTGAGGAAGACAAAGTAAATATACAGAGGAAAAAGGATCGACTACTCGTAGAGAAGAATGCAGTCAAAGAAGTAGTGAGAAAAGCACTTTGCTCTGTGCCAGGCTTGGCATAGGAGGAACATGAGGCAGTTGAGGTTCAATTGATGAAGCTCGCTGAGGCCATCCAGTAGCTTCAAGCAAGGGTAATGGAGCTAGAGATCCAAGCAGTACCAAGCACTCCACAAGAAGTGTGCGACCAGAGGGAGGAAGCCACTAAGAGCGCAGTCAAAAGGATCAGAGCCATCACCTCAGAATGTAAGCAGCTGACCGACAGAAGCATGCAGACCTATGAACTCCTCACATAATATCCAGAGCTTAGGAAGTTAGAAGCACAACTATAGGAGGTGAAAAAGCAGGCAGTGACAGCTCAAGCGTAGATGAAGTCACTCACTCTAGTCGAGATAATGAAGAGATCACAAGAATAGTGTACGACCTAGAAACAGATTACTGCCATACAGGGCAGAGTAATGGAAGTCACACAGAGGCTACAACCGGTGCAGGAGGAAGCCTACATGGTGTTTGAAGAGATTGAGGGACAAGGTTCTCAACTAGACCAAGTGGTTGTGATAGTGGAACAGTGCCTCGAAGGGCCTGTGACAGAGAAAATGATCTAGGAGTTCATTGAGTAGGAGGCTTAGGTGAAGCAACAGGTCGAGGTAGCTCAAGCTAAGTGTGAGGCCCTTGAAGTAGCATTGCCTAGATCTGAGTCACTCAGGATGAGTCATAGGTGAGTGTTGGGGGCCTATTGGCCCTCGACCAAGTTTTGGGGAAACATTGGTCAAGGTTGAGTCTTGACCACCTTTTTGGAATTTGACACAAGAGGACCCAGGCGGAGCTGAGATCACGGATCTCACTTAGTTTGTGGGATTTTTGGACCCAACATGGGGTTCTTAGGGTTTTGTAATGGATTATGGGATGTTAGCCCATGGGTTTACCCATGATTAGGCCTTTTTGTAAATGTAAAAGTATAAATAATTAAGAATGTAATGTATAAGTAAAGAAGTAGTAGAAGAAAGGTTGATAGATTGCAAGGCTAAGTGCAAGTAGTTTTGGGTTGCTTAGACTGTGTATGTAAGGCTCTTTGAATAGTAGAGGAGTTGGCTCTATGCCTTGACTTGATTTTGGGAAGGTGGATTTGGTACTTAGTGTGTAGATCACTTGTTCGGTGCGAATCTTGGCTCTGTGTATTAGTGCACGTGAGCATATGCATGTAAGAGATTGAAGACTAATAAAGAAGAAGAAGCAGTTGGTGGACGTAAACCCACACTGGGGTGAACCACGTAAATCTTGTGTTCATGGTTTTCTTTGTGCTATAACATTTATGCTTGAATATGCTTAGTGCATTGAATGTTATGAATGCTAGATATATCTATGAATGCTTAGTGCTTTATTTATGTTGAATGTGTTAGATCTAACTTACGATGCTAAGTGCGATGTGTATTTTGTTGTTGTTACTGCGTCGATCTGTACTTAGGGTTTGATCCGCAATGTGGGTAAGGATAATATATTAATGCATGTTGTTTTATTAAGTACTCTACGAAGTGTTTTCATCACAGATCTATGTCCCATCTTGATTACAGACACTTGAGTCCTGTAACCCCCCCTATCTCTACCTCGGGTGAGACTTCGCCTACCTCGCAGGTGTTGCCGAAAGGGCCGGTAGTTAGGGTTTTGTTGGTACGTTGTCGAAGCGTTGAACCCTGGGTTTTCCCCTGTGCCAACACTTTCTATACAGAGATGACATGGAAAACATGACTAATAGGTGTGACTAGGACCTAGGGAACAAAAATAACTCGGGATAAAACTAGACCGTACGACCCTCTTATGTGGTAAAGACATGTGGCATTTGAGACTAGTGACTTCATTCGCTCGTGTCAGTCAGAGTCAGGAATTTATTTAAGCCATACATTTCTAAAACCCAAACCTAAATTGCTGATGCCATAAAGCATCAAGGATTAACGATCGACAATAAACCTACCCAAGTGCTCTGAGATTGGGTCCCTCAAAAAAGTCTCGATTCCGAAAACGCATCGAGGATCGACGATCAAAGATAACTTTATCGCGGTCGAAATGATTGTTGCATTATTCTGGATTTCCTTGATCTCGATAAATTGCATCGGGCATCGACTATCGACGATTTCTTTACGTCCTTTGTTAACATAGGTCTTTCTTTTATTTTGTCGATGCCAGAGGGGATTGGCTATCTCTCGAGCCTTTATGCGAATAACTTATGCAAACCAAAACCACCTTTTTCTGATGTCGATGAGAATCGGCGCTTGACGACTGTTGTCTTTGTGTGGTTCCCTTAATTACTTGAATTCTTTTTTACGTCGAACATGAGCTCTTTAGGTGTAGTGTTTAGCTGTTAATTCTGAATTCGGGTGTTAAGGTCTTTTATACATGAGGTTTCACAAGTTCAAAAAAACTAACTAGGTGATAAGAGGCATGAAAATAAACAAATATAAACCATTTCCCAAAATTAAATCGAGACAGATAATGAAGAAAACAATTGGTACCCAAAAAGTGACAAAATTTGATAAGGCCTTTAGGGTGTGTTGAGTTCTCAACACAACAGTATCTACAACATCTTCCCAGAACTGTAAGGGAAAACCAACGTGCAATCTCATACTCCTTGCACGATCCATGATTATCTTGTTCATCCTTTCCGACACGCCATTTTCTTGTCGTGTTCCCGGAACTGTATTCTCTCTACTAATACCATGGTATGTACAGTAATCATCAAAATTATTCCTACAATATTCACCTCCATTTTCTGATCTGAGACACTTCAACCTTTTTCCTATCTCATTCTCAACTAAATATTTCCATTTCTTAAAAGTATCAAAAACATCATATTGTTTTCGAATGCAATAAACCCAAGTTTTTCTAGTTGCATCATCAATAAAAGTAACATAATAAAGAGAACCACCAAGAGATGATACCTGAGTTGGTCCCCATATATATATGTATGCACAAGCTCTAACCATTCACTCTTCTTTTCTTTTCCGACTATGAGAAATATGACTCTCTTTTTTTTTCCATAAACACAATTCTCACAAAAATCCAAATCAATTTGTTTAAGATCTAGAAACAAATTTCTTTTTCCAAGTATCTGCATCCCCTTCTTACTCATGTGTCCAAGCCTATGATTCCACAGTGTTGTATCCACTCATGTAGAATCTAAATATATAGAAGAGTTAGTATTACCAGTACATAAATACAATGTAACTACCTTATCTCCTTTTTCTATCACCAATGATCCTTTGGTAACATTCCACACCTTATCTATAAATATGGATATACAAACTTCACTTGCCAACTGCCCTCTTGAAATTAGATTTTTCCTTAGATCTGGAACATGTCTTACCTCTTTCAACAACCATTGGTTTCCATTCCTTTGCTTTATT
>SNQJ01S0056428.1:9582-29527 GCA_010110895.2 Picea sitchensis | reverse complement strand
CAACAATTTTGCATGGTGCATCATCGCCCAAATGAACCTGTCCAAAATCACCTTGAACATAATATATAAAATGTTTCCTATGGGGTGTGGCATGAAATGAAGCCCCTGAATCTACTACCCAAGAATAAAAAATATTATCTCCATAAATAATCAAATCATCTTGTAACACTTCACCTATTACATTCGCTTGCTAATTTTTCTCATGCTATCCATCTCTTTGTTTCTTTGGAGCTCTGCAGCCTTTCTTCAGATGTCCTTTATTTCCACAATTCCATCACTCTATCTTTCCCATTCTAGATTTGGATCTTCCCTTCCTAGAATTCCCATGGTTCCCTGAGCCCTTTCCTCTATCCTTTTTTCTTCCCCTGTTCTTCATGTTTAATGCATTACCTGATGTCTCACCTGTGATTTTCCGTCAAATTTCCTCATTAAGGATAACACCAACAACATCATAAAATTTTAAAGTATTTGAACCAGAGACAGAGTTACTTAAATCCATGACCAAGTCGTTCCATCTTTCTGGAAATGAGCACAAGATTAGAAGATCCCTGTCCTCATTATCAAAGTCCAATTTTACATAACTTATTTGATTAGTAACTGTATTAAATTCATTTAAATGATCTACAATAGACCCACCTTCTGACATATTCATATTAAATAATATCTTCATTAGAAATACATTATTGGACGCCAAGGTTTTTTCATACAATTTATCCAATGCCTCCATCATCTCCTTCATTGTCTTGTCTTTAAAAATATTGAAAGCCATCGATGCTGCCAGGCTCAGTTGTATCGTTCCTAGTGCCTTTCTATCAAGAACCTCCCATTATTCATCCTTCATGGCCATCGGTTTCTTTGCTATTCCACCCAATGGTAGGAATAGACTCTTCTGATATAAATAATCTTCCATCTACATCTTCCATAACTGGTAGTTTTGGCTGTTAAATTTCTCGACCCTAAACTTTCGATCTTCCACCATTTCTCCCACTCGAACCAGGAACCCTCTTTTCTTGCGAGTTACATTTTCTCTCATTCCAGTTGTTATAAAAATAGGGTTGCAGAGTAATAAAATAAAAAAAATGTGGAAATAAAAGACAGAAGATACACCATATAATAGAGACACAGATATACATGGTTCACCCAGTGTGGGATACGTCCACTAGAGAAATTTCCAAGTCCTTCCTTTATTATTATCCAACAAATGATGGGATACAACCTACAACACACACATTGTAACTTCCTCTTCTTTCTCTCACAGTCTCCTCATGCAGAATTCAATATTCACAATGATACATAGCCACAATACATTTCCCTCATAAAAGAGAATTTCCTTCTAGGGAATAAAACCCCAACATAACTTCTACTGTCAGATCTACGATCTTATAATGGACGGTCCAAATTTACTATGAAATTACAACATACATTTACAAGGCAATTTTTCCTTCGGGGACCCGCTTGCCCATGGACCCCCCAGCCGGGGGGATAGTCCCCCTATACCCCCCATCCAGGGGGATATCTTCCCTATACCCCCCAGCTGGGGGGATGCCTCCTTGGACCCCACAGGAGGGGCAATCCCCCCTGCACTCCCCCACGTGGAGGAGTGTACATTCTTCCAAGGTGTAAAGTCTTAATGGGGTATAGACATGGCTGAAAAAAAAAGGCCTCTGAATCAGGAAGATAACCAGGCTCCAAAGCCAACATACTACTGATGTCAGCAGTACGTCCTCTGAATTTTGACTTTGACTTTTTTTTACCTATTTGAGAAAACGTTCAGAACACGATAAATTTCGCATACGATGTCCATTTTTGGAAAAAAACATACTGTCGGAATTGGCATGATGAGCCCTATGTGATGGAATTGGTTTCATTCGATTCTGAGAAATTTGAAATTTTGGCCTTCCTGGATCCATTTTGGATCACTAATTTTACGACTCCAACTAGAAGGAGGCTACAACCCCTTTTCCTTACCCCGTCCAACCGCCCTGAAATCTAAATGTAGACAACCGTGTCACTACCTCTACTATTATAACTGATAACTTGTTGTTGTTGATGTTACTAATACCTCTGTTTCTTCTACTAATATCCCTATCTCATCAAGACTGCAACCACACACACCTCATACCAAAATCCACAAAAGAGTTCTTCAAATCAAGTTTCATAACTCACTGAGACATACATGTTCCTGATTTCTTCAAAATAACTCTCTAACACACTCAGGAAGACATACCTTTACCCTGTAGATGATTTGAGTTCATGATCCTTGATCTTCTTGAACTTTTCCTCACAGGTCTATGATTGTGTATATTGTCTTCCTACAGGTATCCATGCTTTTCCTCACTTCATCTCACATATGTCCACACTTTTCCTCCTAAAAATCATGGATATACTCAAGGAATTCCTGTATGAAACCCCTTCTCATTACTCTCGGCTCCTGCAAACTTATTACTTCACTTGATTTCTATGTCTTCGACTCACTGCATCATATCTCCAACTTGTATTCCCATAAGTGAATATACATAAGTGATTTACAATGGAATCTTATTTGTATTATAATAAACAAATTTCTTAATGGAATGCAACTCACATGCAATAATTAATTATCCCTCCAATAATTAATTATCCCTACAATAATTAATTATATTTTGTTTATTCTCACTTAACTTTGACATGCAACTTTCCTCAAGGGTCGACATCAATGACAACCATTATCAATAATTAATTATACATGTAATGAAATGCAAGAATTAATTGTGAAAATTAATTTTCAATAATTAATTATCCCTACAATAATTGATTAATATTTTTCGATAATTAATTAATATTTCAAAAATTTTATCTCCACGAGGTTTCCTTCTCTAGCTATCTATAACAACCATTTTCAAGGAAGACATTTGCATGACTCCTTCCTTCCTCCTTATGGTAGGAATCAAACATGTATTTTGTCCTGAGAAAATGACCAAACTATTCATGCGAGGAATACGAGTTTCCTTTTCCTTCCTCATGAACTCATGTCCCAACACAACTTCAAAATCATCCATAGGAACAACGATGAAAGACATATTTCCACACCAGTCACCAAATTCAATGAGATGTCCTTGGCTACACCAACAACCCTATCTACACCTGCGTTAACTATTTTGAATGTTGTCTACATTGGTTTAGGCTGCAACCCAAGCCTTTGCACCATGTCTTGCCTCAACAACTTATGAGTTTCCCCACTTTCCACCATGTATATCAATAAATTCCCATTGAGTTCATCCTGCACATAGAAAATTTTCCTCTCATATTTCTCTTAGCTCTCCGTGGATTCATGTAACATCCCCAGCCACCCCAGTGCTGGGCTATTCCATGTGAAATGATTTTCAAACTATGTACAATATTTAAAGCATGCATAAACTATGAAAATACACAGTTATATATATAAATATAATGGAAAATACACATGTAGCATACACAGTAAAAACCAATAAGAAAAAATGCATAAATAAAGTTGCAACATGTAATTTAACACACAATTGACACTTATATTTGACATCAAGGCCACCAACTGTGTGCAGACCTTCCACGGTCCTCCCAGCCTTATACCATGTTGCCCAACAGTCTCAGCAATGGGTCACCCCCGAGCTAGGACTAAACTCCACCCGAGAAAAGGAATTCTTAACCAGGATGATGTATCTCAGACAATAGGAAAAATTCTCTCATAGGTGCCAACTCAATTTGACAGCGTATAGTCCCTCATTCACCACATGCATGTCCCACCCCAGGAAATGTTCCCCTTCTCTACTCAATAGTCCTTCGACTGCCCTATTTCCTTTCTGGGGCTTCAGCAACAGACCATACAGGAAGTCTCTGAGCCCTGTGGCTTCAATTGGCACCTTCAGGAAAGAAAATACCAGCAAGTCTCTCACTTAGAGAGAGTTTCTCACGGGCGTGACAACCCATCTCTTCATTATTCCATGGGCATGAAAACCCACTTCTTTAGTCCAAATCTTCAGTTCACCAAGTACAAGAACAGGTACAATATTGGTATGGGATCGGGTAAGGCACAGGTGTGTTGATCCTGAAAGAGAGGTATGGTGGACAACTAAAAATATGTGAGTGCAGGAATGTAGGAGTGATGGAATGGAATGAATGGAAATTTCACTAATTCCAAGCTCTTTGTATGCATGTGCCCAAATTGACACTTCTTAGGTTGAGAGCTATTTTGTCCCACTTGTCCCCATCCTTAGAACTTAGGATAAAAATAATTATCCATAATTTGTACTTTAAGGAATATTAATATAATATTCCTCTTTAGCTTAATATCCCTAGCTTATCTCGTTATCCTTAACATTTAGAACCCTTTCCCTAACTAGTGGATTTTATTCCCCCGTACTCTTTAACAGGTTGGTCTGCACACAACGATGTATTTTTCATTAATATTTGCATGGGAATACATTTATACTTACATCACAGACATACTTGTTCTTTATGCATCCTGTCTCACTAGCCTAAGTATAGTTGTATTTACATTTATAGTTGGGGTTCGGCCTAGGGGCATTACATTCCCCTCCCCCTTATTTATGCATTGTCCTCGGTGCAAAATATACACATATACGACCAAAATTTCAGAAATCCTAAAAATGATGCGAGTATTTTTCCCACATATCATCCTCGTGCTCCCAAGTTGCATCTTCAGGACCGTACTAGGTCCATTGGACCTCTACTAGCTCTATGGCTCGATTCCAGAGTTGCTTGATCTTCTGGTCCATTATGCACACCAGATTCACTCAAAAGGCACCTTCTTATTCCACGTGAATCACATTCCAATCAATGAAATGATTAGCATCATTTATATACTTTTTGAGAAATGATACATGGAATACATTATGAATAAACATTGATGCAGGTAAGGAAAGCATGTATGCTACAGGCCCAATCCTCTCTAGGATTTCAAATGACCCACAATAACAAGCTGCCAACTTTGAACAATTTCCCAACTTCAAGGAACTTCTGTTGGCCTTTACTTTCAAGAATACATGGTCACCCACGTTAAATTCCCTATGAGTTCTACCCTTATCAGCATAGCTCTTCTACCTATCTTGAAAAACCTTTAAATTCTATTTTATTTTCAACATTTTCTCTTCTATTTCCCTGAGTAATTCTTGACCAACTATTTCTCTATCTGTTGGGTTGTCCCAACTTACCGTTGTGTTGCACCTTCTTCCATAAACTGCCGCAAATGGGCCCATATTTAGAGATGCTTGGTACCCATTGTTATAATAAAAATCTACTAAGTGTAGGTAGTCTTCCCATTTTCATGGTTTATCCATAACATACATCCTCAACATATCCTCAATCACTTGATTCACCCTCTCTGTTTTTCCATCTGATTCTGGATGATAAGTTGTGCTAAAATTCAATTTTGTTCCAAATCCCTTAAATAATCATTTCCAAATATTTGATGTAAATTTTGGATCTCTGTCATACACAATTGTCTTGGGTATACCATGCAATCAAGCATTTTCTCTCATATAAATATCAACAATTTTGGATTCTTTGTGAGTGAGCTTTACTGGAATAAAATCGACAACTTTGGTAATCTTATCCACTACTACCATGACAGAATCATGCTTCTTGTTTTTTTTGGGGTATTTTGGTGATGAAATCTGTTGTTACAACTTCCCATTTCCTCTCAGGAATGGGTATTGGATGTAGAAAACCAGTTGGGTGTCTATGCTCAACCTTGATCTTTTGACACTCCAAACATTTGGCAATGAAATCAACAACTTATTTCTTCATGCTCGACCAATAATATTGGCTCATGACAACTGCAAGAGTTTTCTGATAACCTAGGTGCCCAACATAAGGCACATTATGCATTTCTCTCAATATCATATTTTTCAATTCCTGGGAATTTGGTACATAGACTATGCCCCTGTACATGAGAATTTCATCATTCCCAAGCTTGTAGTCTTCAATTTTCTACTACAAAATACCTTGTTGTAATTTTGTTATTATTTCCATGTATTGCAAATCTGATTTTGCAGTCTATAAGATTCTATCTTTCAAATATGATTGGTACATGCTAATGGTTGTAGCATGAAACTCATGCACTCTTCTGTTAAGTGCATCATCCACCTTGTTCTCTTTCCCTTTGATATGCTTTATATCAAAGTCATATTCACTGAGAAATTATAACCACCTTCTTTTCCTACCATTTAGATTTGGTTGTCCAAATAAATATTTCAGACCATTATGGTTTGTCCTCAACTCGAACCTTTTGCCCATGAGGTGGTGCCTCCACATCTTCAAGGCATGCACTATGGCTTCCAAATCCAAATAATGAGTACCATATTTCCTTTCATGCTCCTTTAAATTCCTTGATTCATAGCATACTGCATACCCATTTTTACTGAGGACTCCACCAAGCCCTTATTTACATGCATCAATGCATACAATGAAGTCTTCATTTGGGTCAACAATCCTTAGTATTGGAGAACCTATTAATAATGTATTCAAGTGTTGAAAACTCTTTTCACAATCCAATGTCCACTAAAACTTCACCCCCTTCTTTTGCAAGGAAGTGATAAGGTGTGCAATCTTAGGGAATCCTTCAATAAATATTCTACAGTATCTTGCAAGGCCCATGAATAATCTGACCTCTGTCACATTCTTTGGTGTTGACCATCCTCTAATGGCCTCAAACATTTCAGGATCTACTATTATCCCTTCCTTTGAAATGATATGCCCCAAATAATGAATTTTCTTCTGATAAAATGAGCACTTGCTTAATTTGGCATACAAATGATGCTCCCTTAATACCTATAACACCATCCTCAAGTGTTTCTCATTCTCTTCCTCCGACTTAGGATATATAAGAATGTCATCTAAAAATACAATGAAAAACTTATCTAAGTATTCTTTGAAAATACCATTCATTAAAAACATGAATACAAATGGTGCATTTGATAACCCAAATGGCACCACTGTGAACTCATAATGACCATACCTTGTTCTGAAAGTAGTCTTGTTGATGTATTATTCTTTAATTCTTACCTGATGATAACCTGACCTGAGATCAACCTTGGAGAATATTTTTTCATCTTTCAATTGATCAAAGAGGTCATAGATCCTTGGCAAAGGATACTTATTCTTCATAGTTACTTTCTTCAACTTCCTGAAGTCAATGGAAAGTCTTAATGTTCCATCCTTTTTCTTCACAAATAATATTGGTGTTATATCCCTAAAATTCCCTACTCATGCATATATCGCATTGGATTTCCTACTTGCATAATTTTCCAAATCATTACTGAGGAACTCTATTTTAAAAACCATTTTTTGGAGCATGTACACACCTTGCTGGACTACTTCTCGTGTACATATTCTTGCTGCATGCTATAAAACCCACATACATACACTTTTTGCACACTAAACAACCCGCATATACCTCCAAAAGTTGCAAAAATTAAAAAGTTGTAAGGAATTCGGTGGAATTTATGGGATATTGGAGGTTTCCCAACCAATTCACCAACTATAGCTCTTCCCCCAACAAAATAACTATCCTTTTTTCATATAAATGGATTTCTTGGGGTTGCATTCCACAATCAAGCATTAGAATGGTGAAGCTCTGCCCAAATATGCTTTCCTTCCTTGCCCAAGTATTTGCAGCCTTTTATGAGTTATTTCCTCAACATTCCCTCTCTATCCCTTTTTCTCCCATACAATCCATTCCCTTCCATTGAGGTGATCAGTATATTGTGAGAGAAGGCATTTGGAAGGTGCACTTGGAGCATTTTCAAGAGGATTCCAGACCATGTTCACAGAGCATCGACTTGCAAAGGTTGTAATTTCCAATATTTGAGTATTGAATAAAATAATCTCTTTTCCCTGTCCCAAATGATGGTCTTTATGTATTTTCTTTAATTTATACATAATAATTTATATCTAACCCTAATTTATGAATAGAAATAGAATTCTTGTAGCCTTGTTTTCCTAGTTGTGGATGCAGGTCATCTTTGGGAGGAGACTTGCAACCTTGGGAGCTACAGAGATTGAGGTCATCACCAAACATTTGATAAAAGGTACATTCTCTGACTTACTTTTTCATTGCTTTTTGTTCATCTATTTTGGAATGTTTCGGGTAGTGTAGAAATTAGATTTACTTTTAGGGAGTCATTTTCTCTGTATATACTTAGAACCCTGGTATAGTTATGGAGGAATTCTCCCCGGGTGTCCTTATCCTGCACATGTCTCCTTTCCCTAAGAATTAGTATGTTCCATGCACTTGGAACTAGTTTTCTTGCTTGTGACACTCGTTCCTCCTTTGTAACATAGCATTCTTTTATTCTTTTTCAAGCTCATTAAAAATTGAAAAAGACAAAAAAAGTCGAATATTCCAAAAAGAGGGGACGGGAAATATACATTGTTTTTTCGACAGCAAAGATATTCGCCCTTGGACAAAGAACATCCTTTTTTTTGTTCATCAAGCATTGGGATATAGTATGACCTTAGGAAGTTTTTCTCTCAACATAGAGTTGTGTCCTCCTATTCTCATAACATAGAGTTGTGTCCTCCTTTGTTTGGTTACTCTTCCAAACATATGGAGAGTTCGTGGTGCCTCCTACATCATAGACTTATGTCAATGTTATGTTGCCTGAGTCTGATCATATTTCATAATTTTGTCCAAGGGAAGTTTTATCCAACTTGAGCCATCCTTTCTGTAGTTTGTCTCTTGAATTTAATGAGTCGGCCATCCCGAGAGTCCATTCATGTCCAAATTCAAAATCGATGAAGTTCTCTCCTTGATCATCGAGATCCTTCAGTCTTTTCTTGATGGCTTGTTGAAGACCTTAGAGTAGTGATTCTTACACTCCCATTATACTCCTACCTGAGTTTTGAAGATATTGAAGTTGTAGCTCGAGCTATGAAGTTTTCATCTCCAGTCGCAGGCATCCCTAGCTTCTTGAAGATGCATATTGTACTTGTATATCTTCGACTGATTTTGAGATGTAGATCCACTGTGTATTTCTCACGCATACACTTTATATATTTATATGACATGGATCTACAGTGTATTTTATTGGAAACCATAATTTAGTTCATCCCAAGCATGGGTATGCCCACCTTGGAGAGACAATTGTTGTTTTGCAGATAGCACCTCCCAAACTCTGGTCATGGGCTCGCTCGATTTCGTGCATTCTCATTGTTGAAGATATTGTAATGTATTTCAGTCATCAGTTTCTCTTCTTAACTCATACATTAGAGGGCATCTGTTATAGCCCTAAAATTCCCTACTCATGCATATATGGCATTGACTTTCCTACTTGCATAATTTTCCAAATCATTGTTGAGGAACTCTATTTTAAAAACCATTTTTTGGAGCATGTATGCACCCTACTGCACTACTTCCCATGTACATATGCTTGTTTCATGATAGAAAACCCACGTACATATGCTTGTTTCACACTAAACAACCCGCATATACCTCCAAAAGTTGGAAGGAATTTAGTGGAATTTACAAGTTATTGGAGGTTTCCCAACCAATTCACCTACTATAGCCCATCCCCCCAAAAAATAACTATCCTTTTGTCATATAAAAGGAGGCCTTGGGGTATCATTCCACAATCAAGAATTAGAACAGTCAAACTCTGCCCAAATTCCCTTTCCTTCCTTACCTAAGTATTTGCAGCCTTTTGTGAGTTATTTCCTCAACATTCCTTCTTTAGCCCCTTTTCTCCCATACAATCCATTCCCTTCCCTTGAGGTGATCAGTATATTGTGAGAGAAGGAATTTGGAAGCTGCACTTGGAGAATTATCAAGAGGATCCCATACCAGGTTCACGGAGCGTCGGCCTGCAAAGGTTTTAATTTCCAATCTTTGAGTATTGAATAAAAAAATATCTTTTCCCTGTCCCAAATGATGGTTTTTATGTATTTTCTTTGATTTATACATAACAATTTATATCTAACCCTAATTTATGATTAGAAATATAATTTTTTTAGCCTTTTTTCCCTACTTGTGGATGCAGGTCATCTTTGGGAGGATACTTGTAGCCTTGGGAGCTACAAATCTTGAGGAGGTCAGCACCAAACGTTGGATAAATGGTACAATTTATGACTTACTTTTTAATTTCTTTCTATTCATCTATTTTGGAATGTTTGGGGTAGTGTAGAAATTAGATTGAATTTTAGGGAGTCATTTTCTCTATCTATACTTAGAACCCTGGTATAGTTTTAGGGGGGGTTTCCCGCTAGCAACTAGGGCACCCCAAGGTGACACCCTTAGGCATATATAGCCCTTATTCATAATCTCTTCAAGTTGCATTTGAATCTCCTTCAATTCTAGTGTACTCATCTTGTAAGGGTTCTTGGATACTGGGGATGCTCTAAGAATTAGATTGATGGAGAAATCAATATCTCTTTTAGGGGGTAAACCTAGCATTTCTTTAAATACATCTTAAAACTCTTTTAGGACTACATAATCTTCAATATTTTACACCTTATCTTTAGGTGTCTCTTCCATACATGATGCAAATATTTGACACCCTTTTCTATACCTATTATTCAGCTCTAATGATGAAATTTCTCTGACAAATACTACTCGGGGAATTCCCTATACCGTCCTTAGGTTCTCTTCCTCATCCCAATAATTAAATATCTTATTATAACAATCTAGGATAGCATGGTGTTGGTCCAACCAATCCATACCAATTACACAATCATAGGAACCTAAAGGTAAGATGTTCAAATCTTCCATGTTTCTCAGTCCATTCATGTCCAATGGACATGCCTTGACCCTCTCATAATTTTTTATTTTAGCTCCAGTATCCAGCTTCACCAGCTAATATTTTCCAAGCTTGCTTCTTGGCAAATGTAATCTTTCCACCATCTTAGGATCTATATAACTATGAATAGCTCATGAATCAATTAAAATAGCAATGGTTTGGTTGTTGAGCTTACCTTCCACTTCAATCAAATGTGACTAAAACTCATCTTTCTTGTTGTCCAGGGTTGCATAGATCCTAGGTATATTTATGCCCATCTCTCCCACTATCTCAGCTTGTTGTACATTGTGAACAATACTCACTTTTTCTCCTCTGCGAGGACAATCTCTAAACATATGATATCCCCCACAACCCCAACATTGAATAGGTGGTTGTCTTGGTCTTTTCCCCTCCATCTCAATCACTCTGGGTTCTCTAGAAGTTTGTTGTCCCTAAGGATTATTCACTAATAATAGTGGATTAGTTCCCTTCTTCCTCTGTTCCATCTTTTTTTTCTTCTTATCTTCCCAATCTTTTTGGAAAGTTGGCCTTCCTTTGTGTTGATCAAAAAGGCATTTAGCTCACCTTATGGTCTCCTCCAATGTTTTGGGATCATCATATTGTATCTTATCACTGATGAATGATGGAATCCCACTCAAATACCTCTGAATCTTAACTGGTTCGTCCTTGATGAAATAAACATACTTTAGCAGTTCTAAAAACCTTCTTTCATATTCATATATGGTCATCCTCCCAATATTGAGTTCGAAGAAATCCTTCATTTTCTTGTCATAGTATCTCTTAGTCAAGTATTTCTATTGAAAATACTTCTTGAATTCCTTCCAAGTAACATTTTTCTCATTAATGTGTTGCACTTGCACATATTGGTCCCACCACATGGATACCTTTCCCTTGAGATGATAGATGGAAATTCTCCCCCCTGCATGTGAAGAGTAATTATGAAATTGAAAATACTTTCTCATCCCTAGAAGCCATGTCTCTGCATATTCATCCTTCTTGCACTCACCATCAAAAGTAGGAGGCTTGATTTTGTTCATTTAAGCTTCTAGCACATCCACCACAGATCTCCTCTTATGCTTCCTAACAAGGGATGGACTTTAGCTATAGTGTGCTCTCCTAGTGGAATTCCATGGGGAGTGATGGTGATGTCTTCCAACACTTCTTTCTCTTCTCCACTCATCAGGAGGCCTGTGACTTCCTAATTTTATTGAGCCATTCTCCTTATCCATATCCTTTTCTATTATGTCCAAGCTCTGCATTAACTTTACGCTGAAATCCTCCTATTGCTCCTTGGATTTCATAAGCCTCTCATTATCAGTTTTATAACTTTGGACATCCTTCTGCAAACTTTTAATGGTCTCCACCAAGTTCAGGTTTTCTTCCTTTCCTTCTCCGTGACCATTTGAATTTGTACCTTCATTACCCATATTAACATGCATCCCTCTGATCTCATCATCTTGGATGTAAGCCCCCTATGTATATTCCATCCCTATGAACTCTGTGTTGATCCTGTTCTAATCTAAATGTTGTTAACTCTACAAAATGTGTAACCAACAGAACCTATTAGGCTAATTGATTTATCAATTGCATGAAATTATGAACAATTCTGATTAAGAATTGCATCAAAATTCTTTCTTCTGATTTCCTGAGGAAATGACTGTCCAAATCGATTTTCTAGGTGAACAATTTTATTTTACCATTCAATACCTTTCCAACACCTACTTCCATGTTGAATTCTGAGTTTTGAGAAGAACATTATGGTTATTTGAAAATGTGTTCTTTCTATGAGGGAAAACCTTATCCAGATGATCTTCTTCGGGAGTCGAATTATCTCTTGGACCTGTGTTGGATCCTCTCTTAAGGTTCACAAGCTATCTTTATTTTCCCTCAAATACAGATCCGTACAATTAAAAAACCCATGGTCTCCTTCTTTAATCCCCTTTCTATCTTAAAAAATCAAATTTCCATGCACTAGACCCCTTTACTTCGGCTCTAAACTCATGTGACCACGAGATAGAACCAGGATTTTACCAAAATGGTATTCATCTGGAGCTTCAGGGCTCTAGCACTTCGAAACTTCAAGATTTGAAATATTTTCTAACACTACACAACACTTTCCCGGAACACCGAAGTGGATAACTCCCCAAATGGTGCTTCTCTAGAGATTCGAGACTCTGACGCCCTAGAGATTCGGGTTTCAGAGGATTTCTAAACACAACAAAAAATTTCCCATGAATTCCAAAGTGGATAACTCCCTGAATGATTCTTCTCTGGAGCTTTTGGACTACGGATCTCCAGAGGTCCAGGCTTCATATTTTTTACCACACAACACAATGAGTTCCCCGAACATCGAACTGATGAATTTCTGGACTGGCTCTTTGGTGCTTCGTTACTCCGGTGCTTTGAAGCTTCAGACCTGGGGAGTTTTGACCAAGAAAAAAAATTAATCACCCGAATGCCAAACTGGCGAACTAATCTGATGCTCTCTGGCTCTGAAGCTTCGGGATTCAGAAGATTTTATGACACCACACCATAAATCACTTGAACACCGAATTGGAAAATTCCCGGGGGGCTCATAGGTCAACAGTCCACACTCCTCGTCAAGATCTACAGTCAATAGTAGATCTGGGACTCTGGTCTTCGGGAGTTCTGAGACTCCAATGTGTGTTGTCTTCCGATTTGACAAATACTGAATTTGAGATTGACGACTCTCACTCCTCCTGCAACCAATGGCTAATATCTCCTCCAAAACTCTGAGATTCAGGAGTTCTCACTTTTGATCACCACCAAAACCCCGAACTATCGAACATCGAATCGGTGAAGGAAGAAGATCCATGGTTGACGCTCACCCATCAATGGACAACTTAGATTCACTCTGGGCTTTGGGGCTTCGAGCCTTTTTACACCAGAACCCTTTTTAACAATGATCCTCCGAATCGTAGAAATTTTGAACACTTGCTAATTTGTTGACATGTGTCCTCAACTATAAATGGTCAGGATCTTCTCCAGAGCTCGACAGTTTGGGACTTTCCCTACTCCGCACAACAATCACCAACTTTTTTCGGAGTGTCGAATCTCTGGAATGCCATGAGATCTATGGCTCATGTTCTCCTATGTGCAGATCCAATGGTTGGAATATGACCTTATCATACATTCTTCTTGTCTAGTCTTGGGTTTAATCCAATGGCCTAGATCTATGCTCGGACAATCCAATGTCTAGCACTCCTCAGAGTGATCTACGACATCAATTCACTCTGGGACTTCAAGACTTCGGGGATTTTCCCTCCCTTCCAACAAACAATGAAACAATTCTAGAGAAAGGAAGTTCGAAGGACTTCAGTGCTTAAGACCGCACACCTTCTCATGATCCGACAGATGTGAGGGATCTTTCTTCTCCCAAAAATATCCAACGACCCAAATCTAATCTTGCGGCCCAAATCAACAATTGTTTTTGTTTCTTTCCTTCATTGACTTTCTCGAACCGCTACATCTCCTAAGATTTTGAACACAGTCCAAGTGTTTGCTCAACGCCTTCCTAGCACCCAGGGACACACTGTAACTTCAAAACTTTGTGAAATTTCTCTTCAATTTCATCTTGCTCAACCCAACTAGGCTCAGTGTTGAAAACTGGAGCTCTGATACCATATTGTAACATCCCCAGCCACCCCAATGCTTGGCTATGCCACATGAAATAATTTTCAAACATTGTACAATATTTAAAGCATGCAGAAACTATGCAAATACATATTTTTATACAAAAATATAATGGAAAATACACATGCAACATAGACAAGAAAAACCCATAAGAACAAATGAATAAATACAGTTTTAGCATATAATTTAACACTTATCTTTGATAGAAATACTACCAATTTCCTATAGACCTTCCACGATCCTCCCAACCTTAGACCATGCTGCTCAATAGTCTCAATAGTGGGTCACCCCCGAGATGGGATTAAACTCCACCTAGGAAAATGAATTCTTAACCAGGTTGATGTATCTTACACAAGAGGAAAAATTATCTCATAGGTGCCAACTCAATTTGACAACCTACAGTCCCTCATTCCCCACATTCCTACCCCACCCTAAGAAATGTGCCCCTTCTCTACTCAACAGTCCTTTGACTGCCCCATTTCCATTATGGGGATTCAGCAACAGGCTGAACAAGAAGTCTCAGAGCCTTGTGGCTTTAGTTTGGCAACTTCGGGAAAGAAAATCCCAACAATTATCTCACTAAGAGAGAGTTTCTCATGGGCCTGAAAACCCGTCTCTTTAGTATCCCACGGGCCTGACAACTCGCTTATTCAGTCTAGCTCTTTAGTTCACCAAGTAAAATAACATGTATAGGATTGGTATGGGTTCGAGTAAGGTAGAGGTGCACTACTCCTGAAAGAGAGGTATGGTGGACAAGTGAAAATCCATGAGTGCAGGAATGGAGGAGTGATGGAATAGAATTGGAATGGAATGGAATGAATGGAAATTGCACTAAGTCCAAGCTCTTTGTATGCATGTTCCCAACTTGATACTTGTCAGGTTGAGAGGTATTTTGGCCCACTTGCCCCCATCCTTAGAACATAGGATAAAATTAATTATCCATAATTTTTACTTTAAGGAATATTAATATAATATTCCTTTTTAGCTTAATCTCCCTAGCTTAGCCCCTTATCCTTAACATTTAGCCCCCTTTCCCTAACTAGTGGGTTTTAGTCCCCAATACTCTTTTAAATGGTTGGTCTGCATGTAGTGATGTGTTTTTCATTAATATTTGCATGTGAATAAATTTATACTTACATCACATACATACTTGTTCTTTCTGCATCCCGGCTCATCAACCTAAGTATAGTTGTATTTACATTTACAGTTGGGGTTTGGCCTAGGGGTATTACAATTCACCCTCCATGACAACGTTCAATACCTATAAGACTCCAACATATGGGCTGTCTTCCCTCTCCAAAGCATTCGAATTCTATTTCAAGGGACATTTATTTGCATAATGCTCCTTGGCACAAATCCAACACGAAATTGTTTTCTTCTTTTTCATTGTGTCTGTTTACTTGGCATTGTCTTTGTTTCCCTTGGACATATTCATTTTTCCTTTTTCCTTCCTCTTCCCCTTCTCTTTTTATTTCTTCTCACCTTGGGCATCCTCACTATTCCTAGGACCTATCTTTGGTTCACCCCGAAAGTCCAATAATATTTCCATTAAAGTGATCATTGCTGCAACAGTCTACAAATTCTACCATTGCATCTCACTCTATGCCCATGGTTGCAAACCATTCATGAAGTGGAAAATTTTGTCTTATTACGACATTTATTTGATCTCTAACATGAGCCCCATGAACTCCTTGATGTAGGCTTGGATCTTACCAGCGTGCTTGAGAGCCAACAACACATTCCTTGAAATCCATGCCTGGTTACCCAGACCAAACTATGCCTTCAAGGCTACCTTCATCTCTTCCTAGTTTTTGATATTCACGATGATTCTCCTAGATGCTAAGTCTTCCACCTAGTTCCTCCACCAAATCTTAGTGGTTCCTATCAAGAAAATTGCTACAATGTTTACCTTGGCTTCATCCGAATTTCCATTGAACTACTCCAAGTACTGTTGAATGTCCCAACATAAGTTGCCCAACAAATTAGCATCCAGAGTATTGTCATATGGCTTGGATTCTTTTATATTGATCCTCATCAACATGACAGTAGAGATCCATCCATTATCCAAATCTCCTAAGTGAAGTTACTTTATAAATGAAAGTTGCATGCAGAATAAATAACTTAAGATAAAATATTAAAGCTACTTATAGTGATTCATTTTTATAAATTAAGTGAAATTCACTTTATAATGGATGCATGAACATTTAAAAAAAAAATTAACAAAAAAATAATTGAACTCAAGACCTCTTACTTATTAAAACAACTTTTAACCAAGTGAACTAGTGCAAGACATATTTTTTTTGTTTAGAAAGTGGATTGGGGGTGATGTTGTGGTTGTTGTAGAAGCTAGCCTTGGAGAGCGTGCTCATAAAAAATCTTTTTGCAAAAGAAAAAAAATTGGCTTCTTGATGGAAAAAAGGGTTAGATCTCGGTCATATTACTTAGAAAATGCAACTTTTCCCTCTACTTCTGATTTACCGAGATCAAACAGAGTGCATGAAAAAGAGCATAGACAGAGAGGAAAACCCTTTCCACTATGATCCTGGTTTGCTGAGATCACATAGGGTGCAGTGAAAAGAGGATATGCAGATCGAAAAGAGTAACAACCAAGAAATAAAATACTAAAAACTAAAATAAAACCAAAATTTATCTCTACAAAAATATTTAAAAGGGCATATTTAGGCTTTATACCTCTGAATCAGAGTGAAATGGTCATATCTTGGGAAAAAAGAAACCTTTTAGAGTGAAAAAAAAACATTCCTAACTGAAAAGAGTGCTCCAGACGCAATGAAACAATCCTCTCATCCCAAAAATGTATGAAAATGGTAGAAAATCGAGATGCGACAACACAGCTTTACGATCTCGATCTACACTGAGAGAGGGTCTCCAAATGTGTTTTGATACCATGTTAAAAAACACATTTATTCCAGTATAGAATGAACACCTTCAGTAAAAACTCACACAACTAGCTAAAATATCAACAAACTAATGTTTTGATGTGGTAAAACCCCTATGGGGAAACATCCACATACCCATCCAACATGGCCACTTAGAGAAATTTATTAATGCAAAAGAAAATATTACAAAGAGATTTACACGAGAGTTTCTCACAATCAATCATTAACAAATGACCCTCCATGCTATTTATAACTATAGATCATGGACCAATCGGGTATTAAGCCATGTATCAATGTAGTTGTTAAGATAGAGGAGAATATGCACCATCTGATTACTCTATGTCAAGAACATATCATGATTGCCATATTACCTAACTACAAATACATACTAATGGATACTAAAGAAACACAATTTTTACCTAACGATACATTAGACCAAGTTGATCTTAACTAACTCTTAAGTGTCTAAATATCCTAACAATTAGTCACTTGAATGAATGTGAAATGTCAAGTGATAGTGTAATAGTCATCGGGAGTCCAAGAGACGTATTGGAAGATGAATCCAATCGTCATTTCATGTATTTATATCTGTATCGTATTAATGAGAAAAATATTACATGATTATTCACATTTTGCGTAGTCTAATAGTGGTATCAGAGGGAAAGTTAACTCCATTATCCCTCTTGGATTTTTCTTTTCCCCATCAAGTAGAATCTACTTCATGTTTGTCCCTCTACCCTCTCATGCTCTGGTCGATTATTTGTCCCTCTCATAAACCATTATGCAAAACCCTCCACCATTTGTTCTAGTTTTCAAAACCCTAATTGTAGAGGACCAATGCTCCACCACATTTTTGTACCACTCAGAAACCCTAGCTTGATACATGATCACCTTGAATCTACACATAATCCATGAGAAAGAGTGGTATCCTCACAAATTTTTATGCCTTCCCTTCATTCCTAATATGTTGCAAATTCACGTGACTACACCTCACATGTCCCCATCAACTGACCTCTTGTAACTATTCTTCACATAGGTTTCACCTCTATTTCAACTTTTCTTATGAAACTATTGAGAGTTGTGAAAGAAAGGAGTGTCATAGACAGGGATATTCATTGGAACTTCTAAGTTGTTTTTGGTTATTTTTTATTCATATAGGAATCATAGGCCCTACCCATTTGGAGAAATTCAAGGCTCAGGCAACATAAAGATTAAGTAGTAGTCTACCATTTTTCCAGGGCAGGCTATCTAAGTGGTTTACTTACTAGCTAAAACCAACCGCATTTGAAATCTATGGAATCTTTAGAAAAATTTATTTTCGTGGATTTAATTTGATACTGGATGAATTTCCCCCAAACTTTTGATAGAGGGAATTGAGTACACCCAAGTTCTTGTACTCATGAAATTCACTTTTATTAACACACAATTCAAAATAAACAAATTACTCTTTTCATTCATATCCAAGACTCCATATCTATCAATTCATAAGTTTGTTGCTATTGCATGTGAGTGAAGGTGGAAAAAAATGTATTCTCTCATTTACCATTTTCAGCGTGGTGGTGATTGGAAAAGATAAGTATAGAGAATGGTACAGAAATATCAAAATCACATTGATCTTGAATGACCTGTGGAATAGAATTTGTGAAGAAACAACAATCATTAAATAAGTCGAATCATGATTTGAATATGTTGTCTCAGAAGCAAAGTTGAAGAGTAGTAAACCACCCATTCCAGCATCAAACAAAGAACATTCCATATGGAAGGACAAAGAATAGAAAGCATATGTTGTGATCTTTATGATAGTAAGTGAAGAGGTGAGTCGTCATATTGCAACTATTAATGACTCCTATAGCACTTTGAAGATATTGAATGACTTGTATGACACACACTATGAACTGAAACTATTAGGATATTTGTACACTTAGGAGTTAGTTAATATCAACTTGGGCTAATGTGTCATTAGATAAAAGTGTGTTTCTTAGTGTTTTTCTTTAGTATGCATTAGTATTCATTTGCAGTTAGGTAATCCGATGGTCATGATATATCCTTGACATATAGTAATCTGACGGATCATATTCTTCTCAATATTAACAATTGCATTGATCCATGGATTAACACCTGATCGATCCATGATCTATATTTAAATAGCATCGAGGTCATTTTCCAATGGTTGATTATGAGAAACTCTCTCGTAAATCTCTCTTTAATATTTTTCTTTTGCATTAATAAATTGCTTCAAGTGACCACATTGGTTGGGGCAATGGATGTTTCCCCATACGGGTTTTACCATGTAAAAGCATCAGTGTTTTGATATTTGATCTATTTGTTATAAATTTTTTGAGCCTGCACAGAATAGATCTAGCTAGAAAATACTACACACATTTGTAGAGAGAAATTGAGAAAGAAGAAGCAAGATAGAAAGAATGGAAGAATTTTCATTAACCGTATTCCACACTCAAAGAGTGAATAATTTACAATATATATATATAAAATAAATGAGTAACTAATGAGCCATAGTGGTGGTCTAGATTGATATGGACACACACCAATAGTTACAAGAGTAAACTTCTACCTAGTCTAGTCTCTCAGGCAGTGATAGGAGTGAACTGCCACCTAGCTAAGTTAACT
>SNQJ01S0056427.1:1134-43933 GCA_010110895.2 Picea sitchensis | reverse complement strand
ATGAACTCGGACTCCACCACGTCCCATACCTCATTAAGAAGAAGAACGGTCTTCATCTTGTGTGCCCACAGACTGTAATTGGTGCCGGTCAAGATCGGGGCCGGCATGTTCTTCAGAAAGTTTGCCATCTCGAAAAAATTCCAGAGAACTTTGTCTGTGCTTCCAAATAGGCTCTGTCGCACCTCGTATTTGGAAACGTTGGGGGCGCGACGAATCAACTAGATAAAAAACAATTGAAGGAGCAGGTAAAAACACTTTCAAAAAAAAAAATTCGAATCACATCCTCCTTAATGTGACAAACTTTCGTTCTCCACTCTGTGAAGGAACGAGCTCCTTTTGATCCGTGGATGGATCGTGGCGCTTTCCACTCTGTGAAAAGGCTTACCGGTATCCACGCATGCAATCTTTAGCAGAATTAAACTCACGCTGAAGATTTTCTCACGCCCTCCAATGTTTTCCATGCGTAGACACAGGAATGTCCACGGATCTTCTCGCTCACGAATCTTTCTGCGAGCAGTTCGCACCCCACGTTCACTCCGGCTGCGGGAATTTTTCAAAAATTCTATGCGTGCAGTTCGCACCCCACGTTCACTCTGACTGCGGGAATTTTTCAAAAATTCTATGCGTGAAGGACGAGTAGTATTCCCCCGCACCCTTGCAGAGGAGAGACCTGCGAACGTCTACAATGTTCACACCTCACTCCCGCGGCTCTCACTCCCGTGGCTGTCACTCCCGTGGCTCTCACTCCCGTGGCTCTGATACCATGATAGAATATACAAAGCAGAAAGAATCGAAATATACAAGCAGGAAGTGAAAGGGCTTGATTCTACAGCCGTCTAACTATTCACACGAATGTATAGATTTACAATGGTTTACAGTCATGCGTAAAAGCATGCAGTCGAAAATAGAATAAAACTCTAACTTGGTAAAAGAGGAAAAAACCATAAAAGCTACTGGACTTAACTTAGACTGTTAACTAAACTTGCATGTATAGTGAGTAATTACTATTTCTAACATATACGAGAGAATGTTTGTTTTTCTTACTTCATGGGAATATGATAAATCTTTTAGCATTAGAAGCTTTTGCAATGTACTTGGAAGAATAAGTTCAGTATTGGAAGAATATATCTTCCTACTTTTGGAATCAATTTTTGCAATATCTCATATGTTGTTTGGCCCAAAACCTATAAACAAATCATGCATACAAAAACTGAATTGAGTGTATTGCATCTCCATGAAACGATGAGCTAACCCTGTGGGTATACACAAAGAAGAATGAGTGCACCACTTGTCTGCAGAGTTGTTTGTGTTTAATCTTGTGAAACAGTGATAATGAAAGTTCCGGAAAGATAAGTTTATTCAATTTAATAATAATGGTATTTTTAATATCGATTTTTTTTAATAATTTTTAATTATTCAATTTAATAACAATATTGAACAATGAGCTTATTGAACAGTGAGCTTGCAGATTTCTTGCTAAGTGCATTGCATGGCATGTAGTGCTCTCCACCTGGTAAGCATGCAGTTTGCATGTATCCTATCCATACATAGGACTTTTCCCAATGATTTAATACTGATACTAGACTGTAGAATGAGCAATTATAGAGAGCAACTAACTCTATAAGAAAAATCATGAATTCAATGTATTGTGATGAAAACTACGGTACGTTTCATTTCTCAAATTCTAGCATCAATATTTTGAAAGAAAACCATGCAAATCTAGATGCCAATGGACTATACAAGAAACCATGCTCGATGTTGACTGTCGATGCACCCCGAGGTGTCTATAAAGGCTTAACCACCGGTGGTGCAAGAGGTTGTCCAAGTGAGATATCGAGATCTTTAAATTGAAGGTCGAATTAAAGACCAAGATCTTTAAATCGAGATATCAGGATCATTAACTTGAACGACAGATAACAGATCAAGTTTGTGTTATAGATTTTGAATGGTTTGGTTGGGAACAATGCAACCTATGGCCTTCTTGCTGCTGCTAGTGTTGTGGGTGCTTTTATTCACAAGTGATTCCGGAAATTTAAGGGCCGTGAATGCCGAGGAGATTCCAGTTACGCTTGACTGGTTGGAGGGTGGCATGCCATCGTATGATCGGGGGTTCGATTCCTCCCAGAGACGAAACCAGATCTGTGACGGGACTCTGGGCGAGTGCGATGATAAGAATGAATCTAAGGAGTTTGTGATGGAGTCTGATGAGGCAGTGCACAGGAGGCTTCTGAGGGAGTTCGTTATTATATAAGCTACGGAGCACTGCGTGCTGATCGAGTTACATGTTGCCCTCGCTCTGGGAGGTCTTATTACAAAAATTTACCATGCCTTCATTGTCTTTGACATCAACTGGAATAACCTACGACCGAGCTTCCATTGAGAAATGGTTGGACGAAGGAATCAATGTATGTCCAATTGTTAAATATAATGTAACCTCAACAGGCTGGCCAACTGTACTTTCTTTTCTTAATTTGCTTGAGCCTATTTAGCTCAGCTATTTTCCTTTTGCATAGGAGATCTTCATTAACTCTTCTCATTGTACTTTCTCCTTACATTCTCAATATACTGAATATTGTTTTCTTCTCTGTTCTTTTCTCTCTGCATTTCTTGCTTCACAATTTATCATTGTATCAGAGCAACAGTAGTAAACCTCTTCACAAAGGCTGAAGAGAAACACGATCCTCACAGTGCAGAGCTTACATGGATCACAAGAGCACACTTCACAGACTTTTCACAAGGCTTGGAAAGTTGTCCGTATTACTCTCAAAAGATCGACGTAGGAAGCTTGCCGAGAAAGAAGAGCGCTATACACTCAAAAGATCGAGGAAGCAGAAACTACGAAATGAGAAAGTTTAAAGAATCATGAACAATTTCAGATTCGTCAAAAATTCACGAAGAAGAGCTGCAGGAGGCAGGAACATTTGAAGAATTCAAAGTATTCAATCAAATTTGTGAAAGATTGCTGCAGAAGGCAGAATCATTTAAAGAATTTCGGGAAATCTCTCAAATCTGTCAAAGATTGTTGCAGAGAACAGAAAGCTTTAAAGAATTTGTGAAAATCTTTCAATTCGTGAAAGATTCAAGATTTTCCTTCCTCAGGAGAAAATCTTTGCAAGAATAGCAAAGAACTCGTGAAAGTAGCCAAGAATGAGCAATTGCAGTCGTAAGATCCGTCCTACGAAGAGATCGGAGGCAAAAATTCAGTTCAGAAAGGACAAGGATAGCGTAGAAAAGGTGAAAGAATTACAACCGTTAGATCTTGCGCAGAGGACCGATAGCCGTCGGATCCATGAGAAAGTGCACGAGGTTTAGTCCTCTGGAGCGCATAGGAGAAAAGCCAACTTGCGAAGTCACGAAATTCCAAAATCATCTGGACTGTCCATCAAGGAGGACACGTGGCGAGATCTCGGCATTTCACTGACTTGCAGGGTGTAAAGGTCAGAAGACTGCCGTGAGAATTCGCGAATCGCGAAATCCCGAGTCATTCTGGATCGTTGGATCGAGAAAGATCGTGAGTGGTCGATCTGACTTTATCACAAAATCGGGAATCGGGAGTTGGAGGAGCAAAGGAGACTGCACTTGAAACCCCGATACGCAAAATCCTGAAATCACGAAATTACTCAAAAGAAAATTTCGAGAAAGAATCTGGACCGTCCATCTCAGAGGACAGGTGGAAGCAAATCCAAGCGCCCTCAAATTTCGACATTTCAGAGTTTGCAGTTTGGGAAAATCTATGACAAGAGTTCTAAACTCGCGAAATAACGAATTATGAAATCTCGAAAGGATTTGGACCGTCAGATCATAGGAAGATCTGGACCGTTGAATTGTCTAAAAGGGAAATTTCAACATTTCGCATACCGGGGATCCCACAGACAGAGGATCGGGCCACTTCGCATCGCAAAGTCCCGAAACGTGAAATCTTGAAAAGGCGTTTGAAGGCATCGCTGTTCTTCACATCACAAAAAGCCGACAGCACTTTAACATTTAGGCGCGTGGTCACATTGAATGGAGACTAAGGGTCAATCCAAGGTCGTTAAGCTCTCTTCGGCGTTTCGACAATCGAAAGTTGGAGAGACAAGAGTTCAGAGGACTCATATAACGAAGTCCCGAAGTCAAAATCGCGAAGCCAAAACTCGCGAAGTCGAAACTCGCACAATCTTGAATCGCAGAGTTCCGAAGTCACTACAAGAAATCAACAGACCTGGTTTTAAGCGCAAGAGACAGGTAAATACAAAATTAACCAAACATTTCTTTATTGTTTTGTTCAAATTCTTTAAAAATGGCGACATCTAGCAATTTAGGACCCACTCAGTGTCCGATTCTTCTTGGAAAGAACTATGAGTTATGGTCTCTTCGGATGAGATCGTTCTTGCAAGCACAAGAGTGCTAGGATCCAATGGATCTTGGATATGTGGAACCAGATCTAGCAGACCTGTCCGCCATGACAAACCAATAGAGAATTGCTCAGGCAACACAGACGAACAGAGAGAATAAAGCCAAATTTTGGATTCAAAATTCTGTGGATGACTCGATTTTCTCAAAAATCACAGGTGTTGGTACTTTAAAACATGCCTGGGACATCCTTAAATCAGCCTGCCAGGGAAATGAAAGGGTCAAAACAGTTAAACTGCAGACTTTGAGGACGCAATTTGAGACTCTAAGAATGACAGAGTCTGAAAATGTGGATCAGTTTATGACCAGAGTCATGGGCATCATGAACCAGATCAGATTGACTGGTGAAGCCATCCTTGATCAACAGATTGTTGATAAAGTCCTCAAAAGTTTACCAACTAAATTCAAAATGGTCGTTACAACAATCCTTGAATCCAAGGATCTGTCACGTTTTTCAACAGATGAACTAATTGGTTCTCTGGTGACACATGAGACTAGAATGCATCTTACAGATGAGTCAATCTCCAATGCTTTCAAAACACAATTCTCCTTCAGCAGAGGGAGTGGCAGAGGGCGAAGCAAAGGTCACCAAGGAAGAGGGAGCAGTCAAAGTAACCCTCATTCCAGTGGAGGAAACATACAATGGCACCTGAATCAACAGTTCCAAGGACACAGACAACATAATCAGAACCAGAGTTTCCAGCCTCAAAGAGGCAGAGGGAGAAGATCAGATGAGAAATCAAACATACAATGCTATCACTACAAAAAGTATGGGTACTATGAATCTGAATGCAGGAAGAAGCAAGCAAATCAACTCTCAGGCAGAGCACATGTGTCAAATCATACGGAAGAAACCTCAGGAGGTATGTTTCTCTCATACCACAAGTCTAATGAACAACCTAAAGATCTTTGGTTGTTGGACAGTGGATGCAACAATCACATGACAGGTAACAAAGAATTACTTTCAGGCATTGATTCTTCAATCTCATTTGATATTACACTTGGAAATGATTCCTTAGTCAAAATTCAAAGAAAAGGAATTGTACATATTCTTACTAAACAAAATGTAAAGAAAGACATAAACAATGTCTATCACGTTCCAGATCTGAAACATAATTTTCTAAGTGTAGGACAGCTCATTGAACATGGCTATAAGGTATTTTTTGAGGGAGCATCTTGCAGGATATTTGATAACACCCCCAGTAGAAAATTGATTTCTGAAATCCACATGAATCAGAATAGGATGTTTCCCCTTACCCTCAGAACTGCAAATCTGAACCAAACATATGCACAAAGTGCACCCACTTTGAATGAAACTATGGTTGGGCATACAATATTTGGACATCTACCCTTTCAGAGTCTAAGTCTTCTTCAGAAGCACTCCATGGTCAAAGGTCTTCCCATCTTTAAAGAACAAAATTCCCCATGTGAGTCTTGCATACTTGGAAAACATAAGAGAACTAGTTTTCCACAGTCCACAACTCAAGCCAAACAACATCTTGAACTTGTTCATGCTAACCTATGTGGACCAATGCAAATAGAGTCAATAGGTGGTAGATTTTATTTTCTAACATTTATTGATGATTTCAACAGAAAAATCTAGATCTATTTTCTCAGACACAAGTGTGAAACTTTTGCAAAATTCAAAGAATTCAAAGAAGAAGCTGAAAAACAAAGTGGCAAATATATAAAAGAACTCAGGTCAGATGGAGGAGGAGAATACAATTCCAATGAATTTGCAAATTTATGCAAATCACCAGGCATTATCATGCAAACAACAACCAGGTATACTCCACAACAGAATGGAGTGGCTGAAAGGAAAAATCAGACAATAATGAATATGGCAAGAACACTTCTCAAAGAGAAAAGTTTGTCAGATATTTTTTGGGCTGAAGCAGTAGCATGCTCAGCTTATCTCTTGAATAGATCTCCAACCACTAGTCTAAAGCTGAAAGTCCCTCAAGAAGTATGGAGTGGGACAAAGCTAAATGTTGCACATCTAAGGACATTCGGATGCATAGCATACACTCACATACCTTCCGAATTAAGGAAGAAATTGGATGATAGAAGTGAGAAATGTATATTCACTAGATATAGTGAAACATCTAAAGCTTACAGGATTTACAATCCAATCTCAAAGAAATTAATTCTCAGCAGAGATGTAAAATTTCTGGAAAATCAACTCTGGAATGAATCAGAAAATCAACAAATGGATAGTCAAAATCCATTGCTGCCAAGTTCTGAAAATGCAGAAAATTCAGGACAACCAATACCTCAACCTTCTCTTCCAAGATTGTAGGTACAAAGACAATTTGAAAAACTCTCAAAATAACTCAACTTCAAGCAGAGGCTCATTCTCTGAACCTCAAAATCAGAGAACTCGAAGTTTGAGAGAAATCCATTAGCAATTGGATGACATTGAACAACACAATATATTTGCCTTAATGTCATGTCAACCTACATATTTTAAGGAAGTAGCTAAGAAGCCACATTGGGTTCAAGCCATGAACCAAGAAATTGACTCCATTGAGAAGAACAAGACATGGGATCTTGTTGATTTGCCTAGCCACAAGAAGAGTATTGGTGTCAAGTGGGCACGGTGGGATGAGCACGGTGGCGTGAGCATGATGGTGAAGGTTTGCATGGTGTGTAGGTGGCAGCTCAATAGCAAATGCTCTATGGGCTATGGGCTATGGGATGACGAAAATTTTTATACAAACATTTCATGTTTGTGAAGTAATGCTAGAGTCATTTCTAGCATTACTTCATTTGAGAAAAAATAGTACTCATATGTGAACTTTAAAGTAAGATGCTGGTGGGAAATGCAGGGGCTCTGCCTTAGGAAGAGGCCAAATAAGGCCTCAAACCTAAAAGTTACATTAAAACATAAAATGGGATGAGAATAAATGTATAGTTTACCCAAACTTAGGATAAATCAATAAAAATACCTTGATTTATGTGCCAGACTAATAACAAAACTAATGGCGTGAGCACGATGGTGAAGGTTTGCATGGTGTGTAGGTGGTAGCTCAATAGAAAATGCTCTATGGGCTATGGGATGAAGAAAATTTTTATACAAACATTTCATGTTTGTGAAGTAATGCTAGAGTCATTTCTAGCATTACTTCATTCGAGAAAAAATAGTACTCATATGTGAGCTTTAAAGTAAGATGCTAGTGGGAAATGCAGGGGCTCTACCTTGGGAAGAGGCCAAATAAGGCCTCAAACCTAAAAGTTACATTAAAACATAAAATGGGATGAGAAGAAATGTATAGTTTACCCAAACTTAGGATAAATCAATAAAAATACCTTGATTTACGTGCCAGACTAATAACAAATCTGAGAATCGATTACAATAGTCCTTATCAACGCGAAGGGTAGGGACTAATAAGTACTATAATGGGTATGTTTATGTTTTAATATTTTTTTTAAAGGATACAATAGATAAATATAGTACTAACATATTTTCTAAGTAGGTGAATGGACCATTGTGGTAGTTGAAACTGTGGATTCTCCCGCTACATTACAATATCTCACTCCTTATATAGGGTCATCTTTGGTTGTTCATGTATAAGAAACAAAGGACATGAGATATTGAATGAAAATAGAGTGTGTCTAAGTAATTTGAGGGAAGTTTTCATATTAATGTTGTTAATTGGAATCATAAAGATATTGCAATTAAAATGATCTTGTTTGAAGTTGGTTCACTATTTTGATGATGAACTCTTACAATAACTCTCAAATTGGTTAAAAAATTGCACATTTTGAAAAGAGAGAGAGAGTGTGTAAATCCTTATGGTCTTAATGATTTTATTTTAAAAATGATAATGAAAATGTGGATGATGAAATTTAAAAATAATTTGTTTTGGTCCCATATTTTTTGGTGGATAAAAAATTTAATAATAACATTTGCAAATACCAAAACCAAACTATTAAAACAATTTTTACTACACAATTAAAAAAAAAACTAAATTAAATCATTAAATCTTAAATTATAATATAAAAAATAAACATTATAATGCATAAAGGTATATTAAACGTATTGGAGTGCAGGCGGGAAGAGGAGGTACAGTTTTCGCAGGATGAATTGGATTAGGGTTTCTGTAGTTTTGCTTAGTTTGCGCAGATTTTTCTGTAGTCTATGTGGATTGCAGTGATGGCACTGGTTGATACACTAGACCTAGGTAGGTGCAACTAAGCATTTACGTGGATAAATGTCAGATCCAGTGCATCTCTCATGGGATGACGAAGATGGAATGTGGGCCAGTGAAGGCCTTTACCTGGCAGATGACACCTACAAACTTATGTACGAGTGCTTGCACCAGTCTTTAGAAGGGACAACAACATGTGATAAGCATACGTCACTCCCTTCTGCGTGTTATCAACAGTTGGCCTCCGATCCGGGACGTGGAAGGGAACTTGACCCAGATCACATGACTGTCACGGGCCTTGGGGAGGGTCGACACATGGGAAGCCTCCCTCAAGAAGACAACCTGTGTGTACTTTCTAAAACGACTGAAAAACCTTTCCCAAGCTCTAATGAAAAGACCCTTCCTATGCATAAGCCTTCACATAGAATAGGAGGTGTCAGACACAATAGAGCTACTGGTAGTCTTGTGCGATCTCATCATAAGCTGAAGAGTTGGAAAGTTAGGGAGCCCATGTCAAGCTGTGTCCTCAGAAAGGATATCGCTATGGAAAAAGTTGTCAGTTTATCAGAAAAATCACTTGTAGGTAAATTTTACTACACCAGAATGACTAAGGTCCAACTATTGGATTAGATTTTAGGTTTTTGGAAGCCCTTGGTAGGATACAATCCTAGATTTAGTCTCCTCTCCAATCATTGGATGGTTTTTCATTTTCTATCTGAAGGATATTTATTGAGAGTTCTGAACTCTCCTTGGATAATTGGTAGAGGTATCTTAATGCTAAAGAGATGGTACCTTGGTTTCAACCCCCTCTCTAAGAGTTTCAAAAAAACATTTTTATGGATGTTGTTATCAGATTTCCCAATCGAGTTTTGGTCTGTAAAGTTTTTTGAAGCTATTGCCAACACGGTTGGGAAGTTTATCTATTTCGATGAGAACTCACTCTACTGGAATAATAAACAACTCGCTTGGGTTCTGGTGGAAATGGATCTTGATAGAGGGTTATCAGACGCTATCGATATTGCTATTGGAGACACACTTCTTTTTCAACTGGTTGACTACTGGCGAGAGCCCTTTATATATCACTCCTGCTGGAAACTAGGACATCTCAAGGCTTTTAGTCTGGACTCCCTAGAGCGTAAAGATGACACAGAGAAACCAAAGACACCTGTTTTCCTAGATGGAAGCTTCAAAACAAAGAATTTCGACCGTGACTCCTTCATTGGTAAGATGCAGTTTTTTCCCCCTCTTTTTTTGATAAACTCTCCCCTGATGAGTTTAATTATTTAAAGGACAAAGAAAGATGGGTTCACAAGATTTTCAAATATTTTTGGGATCTCCTTTTGAAAAAGGTGGATGATTCAGGTTTTTGCCCTGGATTAGTTACTGAAGGGTTGGGTATTGGTTTTTCTCCTTAGTGCTCCCCCAGCGACACACAACCTCTTCCTCCCCTTGATAGTGTTTTGTCTGTTGATGAACCTTCCAATATTGTTGGTTCTAAAATGATATACTCTGTTGGGAAAGAACCACCTACCTCTACTTTGGTGTTTTTGGATGCTCCTTATATCCCATTAGCCGAAGAAAGTACTAATCCTTTTTGTCTCATTGACCCTACAAATAGAGATAATTTCCTTGAGGACTCACAGCTCTCTAAGACCAAGTCGATTGTGGCCTTATCACCCACACTACTCCCTATTTGCAATAAGTTTGTGCCTTCACTTGCAAATCGCTCAAATGTGACTTTACGAAAAAATCCTCGACGCCGCCTCCCTAAGAAACCTCCCGGGGAAATTGATGGTGGTATGGCAAGATTTGAGGCCTTAACCACTGTTACTATTGATCCAGATCCCTCTCTTACTGTTTCCTCGATTCCTAACTCTGAAAGGATTTCTTCCCCAACCCTTAAGGCATGCCAACCGACCCCCTTTGTTCCCTTATGATTATTTTCTCCTTCAACCTTCGTGGGTTTGGGGGACCCACTAAATTAGCTTCCCTCAAATTACTTCTGAAACAGGTAAAGCCTGACATTGTCTTTTTGCAAGAGACCTTGGTGGATGGTGAAAAGGTGAAACATTACTTTCTACAATGTTTTTGACTTGGAATGTTGTTGCACTGGACCCAATTGGACATTCGGGTGCTTTATTATCTGGATGGAACCCAACTTATTCTAAGTTATGTTCTCTTGGCACTACTGCAGGTATTTTTCTAGAAGGAAGATTAAAACACTCAGTGGACCAGGTGAAACTCCTCAATTGTTATGCTCCTTATAAAGAAAGGGAATTTTTCTGGAAACACATATTAGATTCCAGGTTACTGAACGAAGAGGGCATTATAGTAGGTGGCGATCTTAGTTTCACTCTCTCCTCTAGGGAGGTGTGGGGGAATTTGGATAGGAGTGATCCTCTTGCATATTACTTTTCAAATCTCCTCATTACTATGGGATTAGTGGATGTCCAATCGACCCAACTAGCACCAACATGGAGGAATGGTAGAGCTAGGTTAGCTGGAATCTCGAAAAGGTTAGATCAGTTTCTTATCGATAAAAATCTTCTTGGAAATCATAGCAAAATTCGGTCCTGGACCATTAAATCATCCATTTCTGATCATAATCTGATTTTCTTACAATTTGAGAAGACATCCCATAAAATCACCCCTCCTTTTAAATTCAACAACTCCTGGATATCAGTTCTGGGTTTCACTTCTATTGATAGAGACACTTGGCAAGATATGAGAAGTTGGTCAGATATTTATTCAATCCACCTGCTATGTTCCAAGTTGAAGCATTTAAAGAAAGTTGTAATACACTGGTAGACAATAAAAAAGTTTCAAATACACATACAGCTATATAACATTGAACAAAAAATGTCAAAAATATTTGAGAATTGTCCCTCACAAGTCTTCGTGCAGGAATATTTGGATCCACTGAGGTCTCTCGAACAAAGGAAATATTTAATTCTTACAATAGAAGAATCCACATGGAGGCTCGGGAGTTGAGCAATTTGGATTGCGAAGTGGGACAAAAAGACTAATTTTTTTCATAAATATGCCTCTCAAAGAAGATGTCAAAATGCTATATGGGATATAGCTGATGATGAGGGGAATCTCAAATCCTCAGAAAATAAGATTAAGGAGACTGCTTATAATCATTTTAAATCTCAGTATAGTGCGATTGATTCAGAAGACACTTGTAATTAAATCAATGTTCTCAAGGAAGTACCCAGATTATTTAATGATGACGAGAATGAAGAGATTCGTAAATCTGTCACTATCGAGGAAATAAAAGAAATAGTCTGTAAAATTCCAAAAGAAAAAATCCCTGGCCCTGATGGATGGATGCAAGAACTTTTTCAGGTTTTTTTCGACATTATGGGAGAGGATTTGCATAAAGTTGTTGAGGAATCTAGATGCACATGACATATTCTGGGAGCACTTAATGCTACCTTTTTTGATCTTATTCCCAAAGTAAGCAAGCCAAAAAAATTTAATGATTTTCGACCTATTGCCCTTTGTAACTTTGTTTATAAAGTGATTTCTAAAATCATTGCTTCCGAGATAAAAGACAAATTGGCTTCAAGTATTTCCTTCAAACAATTTGGATTTCTTAAGGATAGGTTGATATTTGATGCTGTGGGAATTTCTCAAGAATGCTTACACACTTCCAGGACTAAAAACCTAAGCACAATTATTTTGAAGTTGGACTTAAAGAAGGCATATGATAAAGTGAGTTGGCAATTTCTTCGGTTACTTCTTTTTCAGATTGGTCTAAAATGGGAGGTTACACATTGGATCATGGCCTGTATTACACTTGTTAATATGGCAGTTCTCGTAAACTAAGCTCCAATTGAGTTCTTCAAGAGCCATTGGGGTTTACGAAAAGGATGTGCTCTTTCCCCATTATTGTTCCTTTTGATTGTCGAGTGTTTAAGAAGATTATTGAAGCAAGTTGTGGAAACAGGGCCGTTTCAGGGACTTAAAGTTGTTTCTGGGACTATCATCTCACATTTTTTCTTTGTTGATGGTGTACTCATTCTAGGCGTTGGAAAATATGAGGACTGGATGGTTTTTAAAACTCTATTATCTAATTTCTTTCAAGCCTCTGGGATGGATGTAAATTGTCAGAAGTCGTGCTTCCTTGCACAAAATATTGATCATAGTTTGGAGCAAAGATTGAAGGAAGCCTTCAATATACAGTTTGTTTGCATTGATCAAGGTATGAAATACTTACATTTTTACTTAAAATCAAACAACTACAGGGTGGCCGATTGGAACTGGATGACACAAAAGGTTGAGAAGAGGATTGGAAATTAGACTTTTCGATGGCTCTCCTTGGGAGGCAGGCTTATTCTAGCTAAATCTGTACTGCAGAGTCTTCTCATTTACTGGATTAGTCTTGTTAATATTCCATCATCCATTATACACATAATCCAACTACTTATTTCTAATTTCATTTAGAAAGGAGAAAAAAAAAGTACAGGGTTCCACCTAACAAAATGGCAAAATATTGCTAGACCAAAAGAAACTAGTGGATGGGGCATTAAAAATATTTCTTGGTTCACCCAGTCCTTGGCTACTAAGTCTTGCTGGAGAGGATTATTTGGAAAAGGACTGTGGAATTCGATCCTAAACAAGAAATATTTGAAAGGTTTAGATTTAATTTCTTGGTTGCACAGAGAGGAGTGCAAGTACCCGGTAGCATCTATCATATGGAAGAATTTCATGTTTTCCTTCCCCATCATTAAAAGATGGATGGCCTGGTCGATTGGTTGTGGTAATCAGGTTATACTTGGTTATGATCCCTTTATAGGATGCAATTCTTCTTATAAACTCCTAGGTCCTTTAATCCAATGTTTAAACAGATTAAATATTTTCTCCTTAGTGTAGGCGGCCTTCCCAAATGATTCTGGAACAAATCACAATTGGTACGAGGCCAATCAACTTGGACTGATAGACGAGCTATTGACATAGTGGAATTACTATCTTACAATGTTAAGGAGCAATTGTATCTCACTAAATAACACAAGGGAAAAGATTGTATGGTCTTGGAACAGAGCTACGAGTGCTGTAATTGCAAATTTAGCCTATCAATCCATTACTTTCTTTAAAATTTTGGATGAAAATATATGGTGGTATAAAGTTATCTGGAAAGTAAACATCCTAGTTAAAATTATATGTTTTATGTGGCTATGCTTGAAGGATTTTATACTTACTGGTGTGAATTTTAGGAAGAGAGGAGGTATTGAACCATCAGTTTGTAGTCTTTGTCTCAGAGATGAAGAGCCAGCCACTCATCTCTTTGTGAATTGTAATACAACTCAAAACATTTGGAAATATGTTCTGAATTATCTAAAGATGTCGAAATCTTGGAGTTGTTCCTCTATAGAAGAAAATTTGAAGCTCTAGTTTATTGAATACCCAAAAATGAGGCATATTCCATTTTTGGTGATTTGGAGAATTTGGAAATACAGAAATAAAATCTTATTTGAGAATTGGCATAGACAAGAGTCCAGGACAATCACTAAAATCCTCCTATCAATCAAAGAATGCATTGGTATTTCTGAAGATGACAATTTCAAATATATTCTCAATCCAGTTTTCTTTGATGATACTCCAATAGGTTTCTTTGATGGCGTAATTGTTGACGATTTCTGTGGCATTGGTATTTTCCTGAAAATCACTACATGCCACTATTTCAGAGCTCATTTTGTTGGAGGCAATGGAAACAATATGAAAGAAGAATTATTGGGTTTATGGGGTCTTTTAATTTTTACTTCTAGATTATCCATTAAAAACTTGATGGTAGATGGAGACTCAAAGGTGACTATTGACTAGATTAATGCAAAATCCAATTTGAACCTGCTATATCTTAATTCTTGGAAGGACAAGATCGGGAGATTAAAAGACAAATTTGATTCAATCAAATTTATGCATGTTCGCAGGAAATTCAATTCAGAAGAAGACACTTTATCAAATAAGGCTTTGAAGCAACCTATTGGATGGCTCTTTTATGAAGAAATTGTAGAAGGATATGTAGTCACGACAGATAAATACTACATATTTTAAAGACAGAGCTCTATAGATGGAAACTTTTTTGTTATGATTTTGTAAGTATCATAATATGTATTTTGTAGTCACTTCACAGTATGAAGGAATCAGGGATAGAAATAGAAGCGTTACATTTTTATTTTATTTTTAATTATGATGAGATCATTAAACTTATGATCCATATGTATTTGAAAGTTTCACTTGACTCATAATAGAATAACAGTGGAACTGTTTTTTTTTCCGCGTGAAAAAAAATATCAACATAAAAAATCATTATAAAATTGTCTATTCAATGTTATGCCATGTCTTTACGAACTTCATATTAAACTTCATATTACAATATAGGGAAAATAAAGAAACTCCAATACTCCCTTTCTAAACATTAATACTTAAATTGTCTTTGTTTTGGCTTTTGGTAGAAATGTATACAACATTCCTTTTTGGTAGAAATTTATACCTCATTCTTTTTGTGAAAACACAAAGCGAAGCTTTCAAATGTGTCCACGTTCATTTTTCATGAGTGTAGTCTAAATGTTCTACCTTTTGGCTCTTTTCCGAGGATTTTTTATGTTTGATTTTTCCCGAAATCCAGTGAGGAATGGTTGGATTTGGATATTTGAGTGCCTAACTTTGTATAATCGGAGTGCTCCAGGGGTTTTCATCACACCAGGGGTTTTCAACAGACTGAATCCATTTATGCATTCATAAATGAAATTTAAACAACAAAAAATAGTGATTTTATCGAGATTTACATTGCCAGAATCTGACCAAAAAAAACAAAAGGTAGAATGTTTAGCCAATGCCTTTTTCATGTAATATTGGGAATGAACTAATACATAGTCCCTATTAGTTAAATAGTACAACACAAATATATAGTCCCTATTAGTTAAAAGTTAAATAGTGCAATAATCCCTATTAGTTAAAGAGTACAATAACTTGCTGAGGAGTAGATTAAGGAGTTAAGCATTGGTTCTTTTCTATTTATCTTTACGTGAATGTAATGTTTTCTGAAATTTGTCATTAGATCTTTTGAAATTGTAAATTTCATTGTACTCATGAATAAAAAATATTTTTTAAAATTGTATATTTTCAAGTTGTATGAAAATTGTAAATTTCATTGTACTCATGAATAAAAAAATATTTTTTTAAATTGTAGATTTTTAAGTTGTATTAATGGAATCAATAGTGTCAAAAACCTTTTCTTTTGGAATTGTACATTTTATCTAGTGAATTGTAATTATGATTTAATCATAGGACAAAGAATATTGTGGAAAGGGTCACTAAAATCAGAGTTTGAAAGAGCCCCTTATTAATCATCGTTTTATAATTGCATGCAAGTTTACAGCTGCAAAATCTAAAGTTATAGGTAGGAGATTTTTGTATGGCAAAGCTCTCACTTCCCACTTCAGATATGCATAACCTTGACCTAGCTTAAATATGAAGACATATGTGAGTGTCAAAATTACATTTGGAATAAAATGAAGAGACACATGGTCGAGAACTAATAGGTATGTAAAACCAGAGTCTTGTAGGCCCAAAATTGGGTATACACCATCAGTTGAATAAGAGAATCTATATTCAAGGTTATTGACTACAAAACCATTATGGTGTTGTTCATATAATCAATAGTTAATATTATTGCTCACAATGTCCTTGGTTCTATTATGAGGTATATATGCATGATATGGGAAAAAATAATGTGAATGTACCAAGGAAGTGTTCCTAGGAAAGTCACAACACCTAGGGGGTAGGAGTTATCCAACTGCTTGGATGGAGATACCTGTGGTCATCATATCTATACTAATGAAGAGCTTACACTGCTCTTGTAGGACAAGAAGAGGCTACAAGTGTCAACAAATCCATAGAAACTGATGATCATTGTTTCGGGTTACAAATGTTTTGAACAATTAGATAATAGGTCAACAAAATAAAGTGATGTCTATTGTTGAATTAAATTTCTCATTTTCTATTGTTTTGGTTGGATTTCAACATAAAAATTATTTTGATCTCATTATTGTGTTATCCAAACTATAATTCTAATTGAAATTACAGACTTCCATATCACTATACCATTCTATAAAACGTTTTAAAAGAACTTAGCTGAATGGTTCTTTATACAATCTATTTGGTTGATGAGCGTTCTCCCTACAGTGTAATTCAAGGTTAAAGGAACAAGCAACGAAGGTCATATGGAATCATTAGTAAGCATGTCATCATCAATTGTTTTGAGGATTTTGGAATGAAACCTTCTTAATCTTGACACCTAAGTCCATCACCCATAGGAGGGAAACACTAGAGGTAGATGTCAAGGTTAATTATTGTGGTTAAATTATTACTACAAGATCTTTATAGATATGTGGACAGGAAAATGATGGTTTTTGTGTTTATTTTTGTGGACACCAACATTACATTGTTGCAACTATGCTTCTTTACAGTGGAAATGAAACAAACTTGATTTCTTGTCGACAGATATTTCCACAACATGAATTGTCAAGACCTCGTCCTCTGTCAGAAGCTTGAAAGGATTTGTATGAAAAACAATTGCTATAATGACGTTCAATTTTTTTGTAATTTTAATTTAATCTATGTCGAGGGCAGGTCCTTCCTACAACCAATCTCTAATTACCAACTTGAGTCAACTAAGAGTTAGAGCGAAGTATTAAAAGCTAACCTGAGATGTAAAATTTAATAAAATATCATACCTTTGTTTTGATAACCATTTCAAGGAAACACCCATGGTTCAGACTATATATATGTGGAAGTGGGAATCTAAATATTCACAACCATGATATCTATAATTCTCTCAATATTTGAGAGTTCATAATACACTATGTAATTGTGGTCTCAATTATGGAAAGTGAGTAGGTGTGTGTTAGAAGAGCCTGCATGCATTTCATTACAATGTGTTGGTTGTGATGTGATGAAGTTTCCTTATCTCAATTGCATATTCAGGGCATCCAATGGGAATGGAGAAAAGTCAACAATTGACTTTGATCCATGCCTATTGGATGCTTGAATCTGCAATCGAGATAAGCTCGAGGACGCGTTCTATTAATTTGTTGAATAATAAACAATGTATGGTTTGAAGCAGGTTTATGTTAGCAATGGGTCTAGTTTGAAGCATGTTTCTCTTATCAACGGTTTTGTGAAGAAGGAGGTGAGTAGGTGCAATTATGTGTTATTGGCAACACCTTGAGTTGAGTTCAAAACACGGTAGAGATGAATCCTTGGTGCATAATCGTCTTGTGGTAAATTCCAATCAATAGTATATGCTTGTCGCTTTATGGAATGTTCTTGCAAAGAGGATTGTTGGTTTTAAAAGAATGAAGCTTGCATGTGTTTAGATAGATCTTGTTGGCACAGTGGCAGACCTAGGGTTCAATACTCAAGAGCACACCAACAAGCCCTAACTACTGGCCCTTTCGGCAACACCTACGAGGCAGATGCATTCTCACCCGAAGTAGCTATAGGGCGTTGCAAGACACAGGTGTCTACAACTAGAAGGAATGCAAAGTAGATTCAAAGCAACAACATGCAGCAACCCAGTATTCTGTATCTTCCTCAAACCTACTACACAAGTTATATCTCAAATCTAACACAATATCACAATAACAACATACCAAATGACAAAGAACACAACATCAATCACACACACACACCAGGATATATGTGGTTCACCCTCTCCCTAGGGCTATGCCCACAAAACTGCTTTATAATATATTAGATGAAAGCATACAGTTCTATCTGTGCTCTTAGCTAGCAGATCTTCTCTCTCTTTCTCTCTTTCTCCCTTCCCTGCGCACCCAGCTACAAGGTTGATCTTCACACCTAGTTGAAGATCTTATAATACCAGAAGACTCTCATAATACAATGGTTCTCTCTCACTAGCAATCTCTTCTCATAACATAATCAAACCCATCCCAGGTCCTCTTGACCTTTATTTATATATTAAAATAGCTCACCGACAGCCTTAGGCTAAAACCTAAGTGTCAAAACCCTAGATGCAAAAACCCTAGGTGTCTAAAACCCTAGGTCAACTTGACCCGCGTTTTCAAGGCTTCACCAGCCTGTCTTTCCTTCCTTCTCACGTGGTGCTCCAAAGCATCCAACGGTGGCTTTTTTCACTTGTTGAGTTTTCCACCATATGTCTTCCTTGTTGATCTATCATCCTCGATCTCCGCATCCAACGAATTGATTTCTCTCACTTCACTTCGTCTTTTATTCTCTTTTGTTCACTTCAACCCAGTCTCAGTCACTGTGTCTTCTGCGCAGTTCACCTTTTGCCTTTTCTACCTTAATCTTTACTTGCTTCCATACCCAAGGGCCAACAGGCCCCCAACAATCACCTGTGACTCATCCCGAGGCACTTTAGATTTGATCCTTCTGTTTTACTTTGACTTCAGACTACGCAGCGCAATCTGTGCCTTCTTCTTTGTTCCTCCAGATTGTGTGCAGACTATTTTTTTCTATGTCTGGTACTCAGTTTCAACTACACCTGGTACCTAGACCCTTTTCCTTATGCTTTTACTGAGATCTGCAAGGTATCTAGTTGTCATAACACAATTTCAACCGGCTTCCATTCACCAAACCTTCCTTCCATTCTCTAGTCAAAGTATTCAACTGCGCAACTCCTCCTTCTGTAACATAGAAAACCTCATATGGCCCAAGCCAATGCATCCTGAACTTCCCTGGATGCTTCATGAACTTACTGTCATATATCAATACCAGATCTCCTTGCTTGAACACTTTCTTCTTGATATGCCTGTCATGGTAGGCCTTTTCTCTTTCTTTTTGAACTTGCTGATGGAATCCTACAATAAATCTTTCCCTAGAAAAGATGGTTGGTGCATTGTTCAATCCAAACGCCATCACTATATACTGGTAAGATCCCCATTTTGTTGCAAATGTGGTCTTATGGCGATCCTCCTTGGCAATCCTGATTTGATGGTATCCCGAAAATCCATCGGTAAAGGAGTTGACCTCCTGTTCTCCTACATTGTCTAACACTTTGTCAGTGAATGGTGTAGGGAATGGGTCATGCAAACATGCATCATTCAGCTTCCTGAGATCTACACAAATCTTGATTTCTCTAGTCTTCTTATCCTGCACCACCATAGGGTTATCCATTCTGACTCTTGAATAGGTTATATGATTCCTGCTTCTAACATTCTGTCTAGTTCAATCTTCACTTTCTCCTTATATTTGGGGTTCAATCTATAAGGTCTTTGTTTGACTGACCTCGCATCTGGCTTCAAGGGAATCTTCATCTCTCCCATGGTCCCTTTAATGCCCTTCATATCAATGAACTTGGTTGGAAACAAGCACTCATATTCATGTAGTAACTCTGTTATCATATCAATAGTGGAAACATCCTAATAATCTCCAACATTAACAAGCTTTGGTGTTTTTCCTGTTCCAATGTTGACTTTCTTTATTTTAATTGGTTGTCCAATAAAAGGTAGCTCAACTCCTGGTCCTTCTATGTCTCTTTGGCCTTCTGTTTCGGTGATGTTCACCTTCCTAGGATCATCATCTTCATCAACATTGATATTGTAACAGCCTTGCATTTTTTTAAGAGGTGCAATCCATTCGTCCTCATCTTGTTCTAAAGGGAGGCTAGGTGCTTCCTCAAATACTTTCTGTCTTATAGTAATACTTGATCCACTGTAGGATATTGGCTTTCAAATAAAAAGGTAGTTACAAAGCTCCGAGTCATACCTTCCCAATCGGTAGTGATGAGGTGCAGTTATTATTGAAGGTACCAATTGATAGGGGTTGTGTCCAGCATGTTAATGAATTTGTGTACCCACTGCTCTTCAGGAATGCTGCTCCAGGATTCTTCACAACTTCACACATGGTCCTTCGGACAGCTCCGACTTGGGTATCTAACTTCCCAGCCTTGTATTTTATTTGAGAACCATGCTATCATCAAAGTACGACATTGGACCCAATCTATAATGTTATGTTTGTGTGTCCCCCACCATCTTGCTGAATTTTATTTCAGGGCCTCATCCATTTCCAACAATCTTTGTTGTATTGGTACAATTTCTTCAAATTTCAGCAAGAAAGTTTTTAAATGATTTAGACCATCAAAGGTAGGCAAGTTACTTACTTTTGTGTTGATCCAATGAACTTCTCTGGTCAATCTGGAACATCTCCTTGTATATACTTCATACATTGTGTTCTTCTAGTTCTCTAGTGCTTCTTCTGAATCTGATGAACATGCGTTGTCACTTCGCCAGCTTAAATTCCCATATGTTGTAGAATTAATGTAATCATATTGTCTGGTTGTTAGTTTGTATATGTTTTCTAGCTCATATGCACAGTTTTCTTCTCTGATGGGCTCTGTGTATATGGGACCTTCGTCAGGATCCAAAGGTGTGATAAACCTAAGGCCATCACCTTTAAACGTCATTATTCTTTTGTTTAAATCAACTAGGGTGGAATTATTGAAATCCCAATCAATTCCTAACAACGCGGGGTAAGGGAAACTATCATCAACTATCTCAATGACCTCGAAGTCCACAAATGTTCTAACCCCATCAATGTCTACAGGGGCATGTTCCAATCTTCTAAAGGGGCTCATAGCTTGTTGATTGGCCATCCTAAGCTTGATAGGGGAATATATCAACTTAGGTTTTCCCATCAGTGCCCAGGTCTTCTTTTTCATGACGTTGACCTCCGACCCTAAGTCGAGGACCACATAGTCTATATCATACTCTCCAATTTGAGCATTCAGGTGTAGTTCCTTATTTGTCCTTCTCTTTTTAGATATTCGGTGTACTTATCTACTCAACAAGGGGTCTACCTTCCCTAGCTCATATTGTCTAATCAAGTTTTGTAGCTCTTGTACAATGCTCTCATCCTTTATCAAATTAATGCAAGCGCATAAAAATTCCATGAGCTTACTTACCTTTTTTCCTTCTCTTGGCGAAGTGGACTGATCAAAGGCCAGGGGCATTCCATATTCTCTTATTTCTGGTTGAGCCTTTGATGAAGAGGCCTGGTCTCTCCCAAATTATTTTCTTTCTTCCTCAAATGTTTGTTTCTCTTTCTTTGGATAAAACTCTTATGTATTCTCTGCAATGTTTCTGACTCTTGATTGTTCTGTAGGATTCCCTTGGGTCACTTTGTCTTCTCCTGTAGCAGCACCTCCTCTAGTGATAACAATGACTCTGGGGTCCACTTCACGAGGTTATGTTGTGATTAGATGTACTTGTTGGTTTCCTCCTCGTCTTTCCTGAAGTTTGGCTAACAGTGCAGGACAATATTCTATGCTATGTTAAAATGAGTTGCAGTAACTGCAAGTGGTACAAGGGTTCTAGTAGTCCCTTGCCAAATGTCCTGACTATGCACAGTTATAAAAAATGATCTAGCCTCTACCTCAAACCATACCTCCTCCTCCTCCTCTTCCTCTGAATCCACCGTGAGGGTTGAAGTTGCCTCTTCCTGGGGAATTATACAGCTTAGTGTTTCCTTCTTGTTGTACTTTGCCTTGAATCTTGTATATGTATCTTGACCTTTCATGCATGAGGTCATAGGCCCTACAATCCCTATCATCATGCCCTACTGACTTACAGAATCTGTAGTACAGATTTGCGGGTGTCTGAACATATTTTTTCACGTAGTAGCATTCACTGGGGCGATGTCTATTTCTACATACCTCACACCAAGGCAGGGTAACTTGCTTTAAAGGAATCAAGGCTCTAGATGCCAAATACTCATGAAATAGGGGACAATGCTCCTTGTCATGGCCTTCTGATTTGCATCTAATACACCAGATATTTTCTCTTTTATCTTTTCCCTTATCTTTATTCATATATTCGACCTACAGAGATAAGCTAGTTAGCTGACTCAAGATTTGACTCATACCTAAGATGGATTATCCCATAGGGGATGATTCTAACTTCTTGGCAATCTCTAGTGCCTCAGCATGTGAAGCAATCTTCTGTTGCATCAAAGGAATTCTGATGTGTGGTAAGAGGGAAACAATAAACCATTCCTTATTTTGTTCATCTGGGATCTGAAAAATCAAATGGCTTGTTAGGGTCTTGAACCTCTGATCAAAATCCCAAACAGGTTCAACTACTTTCTGCTTAATTTCCTTCAGTTTTGTAATGCACTATGACTTCGATTTGGGTTTTTTGAACTTTGTAATCAACGCAGTCTTAATCTGGTTCAACGGTTTCGGATGGGCAACCCCTTGGACAAAATTCATGTACCAACTTAGTGCACGGTCTCTTAGGGTAGTACTAAACTGATCTCATTTAACAACTTCATTGGTGATATTATTAATACTCTGTACAACTTCACATAGGAACCAGTGCTGCTTAGGATCTTCAGATCCATCTCCCCTAAAGGTGGGTAACCTCATCTCATTTGCCATAGATCTTCCTAGGTTTCCTGATTGAGTGTGCGCTAAACCGCTTGTACCAATGCTCTAAGTGCTCTGATAACTTAGGTTACTCTGGTTACTTAATGCTGCTGAAACAACAGGAGTAATAGTACTTACTTCAATGATATACACAGTTCTTGAAGTTTGGCTCTTCTCAGTGAGGTTCTTCAGTCTTTTCTTCTCTTGGTCTAGTGGATCCTAAATGTTCTTCACTCAATAGCTCTTCCTCCTCTCCACTATAAAAACCTTCTTCTGGTAGAAGAGGTTCGTGATCTTGCTCAAACAAGTTCGCCAAAGGAACTTCTCTGAAGGTCCTTCCACTGTGCGTGTGTCCAACCTCTATGTTGTTGTCACTGTTTGAATTCTTGAACATTATCTTTTCAATCTGATCCACCACTATATATTCAAGATGTTCTTCTCATGCAATAGCATCTTGATATTAAACTTCAGAAATTGCAAAAAATTTCCTCTAGGTCCATTAAATAAATATCTCTCTGCTTGGCTATATGACTCTACTATGTCAATAACAAACTTGGTGATATACCCTCCAGTGGTACTATAAAACCAGTGACCCACTACTCTTGACACGACATTATCAACTCTGTTAACCTTCTTGATCAATGCTGACGTCCAAACCACAGGTAGCTTAGATCTGATCTCGAACTGGGTATCTACTAATTTGTCTAACCACTCATGTAGCTCCTTATGAATCCCTCCAAAGAAAATCTCATCTATATCAGTAAAGTTATATCTTCCTAACCAATCCTCTGTACTAAGATTAGGGTTCTTGTTTCGGGCTTCAGCGAAGTCCTTTTCTTGATCTTCTATCCACTTCTGAATCTCTGTCTTCGATGGAAACCACCTTGACATTCCCTCAAGAAGATCCCGATCCCGACAAAGGAACCATTTGTTGGCACATGGGCAGACCCAGGGTTCAATACTCAAGAGCGCACCAAAAAGCCCTAACTACTGGCCCTTTCGGCAACACCTGCGAGGTAGATGCAGTCTCACCTGAAGTAGCTATAGGGGGTTGCAGGACACAGGTGTCTACAACCAAAAGGTATGCAAAGTGGATTCAAATCAACAACATGCAACAACCTAGTATTCTTTATCTTCCTCAAACCTACTGCACAAGTTATATCTCAGGTCTAACACAATAGCACAATAAAAACATACCAAATGACAAAGAACACAACATCAATCACACACACTCCAGGATATACGTAGTTCACCCTCTCCCTAGGGATACATCCACATAAATGTTCTTTATAATATATTAGATGAAAGCATACAGTTCTATCTGTGCTCTTAGCTAGTATATCTTCTCTCTCTTTATCTCTTCTCTCTTTCTCCCTTCCCTGCACACCCAGCTGCAGGGTTGATCTTCGCACCCAACTGAATATCTTACAATACCATAAGACTGTTACAATACAATGGTTCTCTCTCACTAGAAATCTCTTCTCATAACATAATCAAACCCATCCCAGGTCCTCTTGACCTTTATTTATATATTACAATAGCTCACCGACAACCTTAGGCTAAAACCTAAGTGTCAAAACCCTAGATACAAAAACCCTAGGTCAACTTGACCCACGTTTTTAGGGCTTCGCAAGATTGTCTTTCCTTCCTTCTCGTGCGGTGCTCCAAATCATCCAACAATGACTTTTTTCTCTTGCTGAGTTGTCCACGATATGTCTTCCTTGCTGATCTATCATCCTTGATCTCCTCATCCCAAGGCTTGCTTTCTCTCACTTCGCTTCGTCTTTTCTTCTCTTTTGCTCACTTCGACCTAGTCTCAGTCACCGTGTCTTCCGCGTAGTTTTCCTTTTGCCTTTTCTTCCTTAATATTCTCTTACTTCCATACCCAAGGGCCAATAGATCTCTTATGTAACTATGTAGTGGGACGATCAATAGGGAAATAACTCTCAATATCTACCATCCATCATTCATTTTTATTTATAGGTGAACACCCTTAAAACTAAAACAACCAATCACTTTCATCATTTCATTAATAAGTCAAGAAAACAAAAACACCCACTCATCTATATATTTTTGGTTGGATATTGTTTTGATTTTCAATGAATCAGAGCTGATAAGTCCCCCTCCAAGTGAGAGACCTTAGCTTATGATATGGGAGGGGGTATCCCCTACCTTCTTTCCATGCATATAGAGATAACAAGGCCCTATACCCTATCAGACACATCGAACAAGGTTAAAGTGGTATCAAGCCCCTTTCCTTACTTGCATCCTCATATTTTAGTTCTAGGCCAAGACAAGGTCAAATAACTTGTGTTATATTTACCATGACTTCCTTGTATTACTATTTAGTTGGGAGGGAGGTTATGATGTGATCGTAACATTATATAAGAAAGTGGGCACTCACCCTAGAGTAGGCCTCAATCAATATATCCCCTGGAGTAATCCTTAATTAATCTAGTTGTAATCAATTGTCTCCCATCCCATAGCCTGTAGGTAGTCAATTGTCACATAGCATGCATAAATGACCTATTCTAATCAATCTGTAAGAACTTTAACTAATGACCTCATTGAACCAATACCACCAATGACACCAGTAGTAGTAGAAGACCTAACAACATATAAATAGCCCACAACAGCAGTGGAGCTAGTGGATTCAGTAACAAATCAAGACCAAGAAGTAGCAAATCCAAATCTAGATGTTCCAAAGCCATATGCATAAGAACTTATAGAAATACAAAATCCAGAGTATTAGTGGATCTAGTTGATTCGATTGAAGCACCAATTTCATGCCCCATAAGATATCTAGGTCCAAATCTTACATACCCATACCCAATTACGATTGTAAAAGTTAATTGCATCTAACCTGCTAACCACCAAGTAGTGTAGAACCATAGGCTGAATCACCAAGTGGAAAGGGGGTATTCCCTCAAGAATATTTCGGCTAATATTAAGGGTCAATTATCTCAAGGGGAAAGCAAACCATTGAGTCAAGATTGTTGATAAGGTGGTTCAAGCACTCCACCTGACTGCTCGGGACTGAGTATATAACAATAGGGCATGACAAAAGCAGTGAGAGCTAGGTGGATGAATACCAATAGAGCCACTTGGACAGACATCAATGTGAATCAAAGGAGGTAGGAGATAGGTGGATAGGTGATGTGGCAAGCGGTAATGGACGACATGTTTTTGAGCAGTTGACAAGTTTTGGGAAAAAACTATCCCTGTATACATGATTTTGGTATAAAACTATTACTATACATAATATAATAAATACTTTATAATTTTAAAATTTAATTATTAAAATTATAAAAAATGCAAATATAGAATTATTGTTATGTAAATATAGAATTCCAATTATTTTATATTAATAACAAGTATATACTAGTAGTGAAAGAAATGTGATCTTCAAATTGTAGTCTTATATTAATGACATGTATATACTAGTCCTAAAAATAAATGAGATAAGACACAATATTCTTGCAATTTTTTTTTTTCAAATAAAGATATAATATTAAATGAATATACACCAATGTGAATCACAAATTCCTCCATTTGGGTTATATAAAATTTAAAATTTAAATTCTAGTTATTTTAATCTCCAATCAGATCATGTTAGTTACTTTATACTTGTGAAAAATGATATTAGTAATGTACAAATATCTATAAAATAATTTAAATTGAATATATGTGTCTTAAGATTGTGCGAGTCAGTCCTCTCTCAAATCCGTGCTTCTGAATCAATTTCTAAATATATTATGTATTTTGTGCATTCTCAGGTTGAGAGGTCGGATCCTAATGCTCTATCGGGTGGGGGTTATGTCGAACCCGTGTCGTGAAGAAGGTGTTGGAATATTCAACAATACTGAGAAGGGGGGTGAATTAATATTGCACATATTTTAATCATTTTTTTACCACTTTAACTAATCTTTAAAGAATTAATCAAAAGCAATGCAAAGAGTTATATAAATCAACAGAACACAAAGGAAAAATACACAAATATTTTACGTGGAAACCCAATAAGGGAGAAAACCACAAAAAAAATTCTTATATTTAAACAAGAATTACATTCTTTATAGGCACCAACCTGTGTGGGACACCAATCCTTGCAAGAAACACACACTTACAATTCAATATGTCAGGACACCAATCCTCATTGTAGGCACCCACTTACGATCAATAGACACCAAACTGCCAAGCACCAACCTATTAAGAAGATGAGGACACCAATCCTCTCCCTTGATCCACCTTTACACCCTTAAATTATATTGTTTTCATTCTCTGACATCCTCAAACCTCGAAGCTTTAGATCTTCTCTTCACTTGATCCACTTCTCCTGCACTCTTCACACTTCCATCACACACACCCTTGAACTAGAGTCAAACATAGTTATTCATACATTCTATATCTTCGTGACTTTGTCCACATGAAAAAGTATGTTCATGGAGTCATCTCCAGATCTCAACAAAACTAGGCTGCGACCCTCCTTAGAGATTGGCCTTCAATTTCCCTCCATCACATGACATCCACTTTTTGATCTGAGTATGAACTATGATCCTCAACAACCGTAGGATCACATTGATATTTCATCTTCACCATTGATTTATTTCATTTTCCACACAACGTTCCCACAACGCATGATCTATTCTTCTTCAGATATCAACCTTCAATCTATTCTATTTTAGTATATCGGGACCACGGGTCTTCGACTTAAAAACACCATCTGATAAGATATTAGATTGATATTAACCATCGATCTATCTCGATATATTCACCATGGGTCTAGAGCTTCTTTCTTCATATCTCCACAGCCTCCATAATGAACCCTCATGTTATGTCACTCTCACTTTGCACCCATACTTAGAAACTTTTCCAAGTGTTTAACCATGGGTTTATAGGACAACATGAGTCGTTGGATATCTCACTCTCTAGTTCATTCGATCCATGACAAGTGGTGATCTTATGGGCTATCCAATATGTGACACATGGTAACTCCCTAGAGTGTCTGATATGTTATTCTTGGTACTGATTCATTTCTTGATAGTTATCCAATTCTTGAACTTCTTACCACGGGTCTGTGGGACATCTTCATCCATTCTTATCTTGTCGACTTCATCTATCCAACCGATTCTTGACACTTAGTAATTTTTTCAAAATATTTCCACGGGTCTTCTATACTTAGTTGATTTTTAATGTCCCACTGCACTCCACGAGGCATATCCATACATATTCATTTTTCATTTCTTTGAAATCCCACCGCAGGTTCGCGGGTCTACGACATTTTTCAAATTCTTGTGACCTCGTCCGTCCAACCGATTGAATATTCATACTTAGTCATTTTTCTAATATCATCACTAGTCTCTCACACTTAGTCATTTTAAATATCTTATCATGGGTTCATGCTCAATTCTTCACATACTCCCAATCCTTCATCCTACTCACTATCTCTACAATGTCTTGATACTTAGTCTTTTTTGAGATCTTGTGTTGGTGTTGCAGATGAGGTGGCTTCCATGTGGATATATTCTTATGTACTGGATGATATGGCATCGACATGTGTATTGACACGTGGCATCTGCAGAGATGCCTGTGATATCATTGACATGGAATCCTTCTTATGTGGCATTCATCTGATCGAACATGTTGCATTGATGTGGCTGAGTTGGCCCACTAGATATCATACCCCAATCTTTGATATTAACCATTGATCTTTGGAGATGAACGGTCAAGATATAATCAATCAAAAGTTAATCCTTTATGTAAGGTTCCATATCTCTTATGCTCACTTTCATTCGGACTAAGCGATGACTCCTTTTCATTATAAAACCTTTTGATCATGATTTACGAATGAATGTGTGATATATCAATTTCACTATTTATTCAGTCTTCTGTAATCGTGATTTGTTTGCAATAAAAATCTTCCACATGGTTGTCTCATCTAGCCTGCTCCTCTTGTGTAGTCTCTTTTCCACTAAGTTGTCTTAGTTCAGCTTCCCATTTCACCATACTTGTGTAGCCCGAGTTCTCTGGGGTTGATTGTTCACAATCTTCCTGTCTTCATATAGATCTTCATTTCCTCACGAAATCTCATCAATGCGTAAAACATATTCTCTTCTTCCTCTATCTGGTTCGATCCTTGCACCTATCATTTGTAGGGGCATTTCATTCCTCGATTTCTTATTGCTCCTCAAACACATCCAATTGTCATTATTATTTTAAGACAAAGGATTATCAATTTGTAGAGACATTCATTTGACAATAGTCAATCTCCCCCTGCCTATGATATCAATAAAATCCTTTGACATCAATGAAAACACAATTTCCAACAAACTCCCCCTTTGTCATCGATGACCACACATAGTTATGTTGGTACTTCATGTATGTCTCTCGTACTTTCTGGACTTTTCTCATTTGGAAAATCTCCTCTTTTCTCTGTACTCTCCCCCTTTGACATCAATGGAAAAGGGATATTCTCTCCCTTTTACTATACTCTTTATTTTCTATTCTACAACCAACCACCTTCTTCTTCTTCTTCACCTCCCCTTGAGCTGGTGCACCTCTTGTAGTTCTTCAATGATTGGATGGCATGTGGACAACCCCCAACTTCTATCTAAGATACTTAAATTCTTCTCCAGGAATAGGATTTGTAAATATATCAACAACTCGTTCCTTTGTGCCAATATATTCCATCTTGAAACTATGTTATGTGACTTGTTCTCTTAAGAAATGATACTTGATTAGAATGTTCTTTGTCTTCGAGTGCATGGCGGAGTTCTTGGAAATATTTATTTCACTAGTATTTCCACAAAGAATTGATATTGTCTTATCATACTCTACCTTAATGTATTTTAGTGTTTGTTTCATCCAGATAAATTATGTACAATAGGATACTATTGCAATACATTTTTCTTCTGTTGTAGATAGAGATATCAATGATTGCTTCTTGTTGAACCAGGACACCAGGATATTTCCTAGAAATAATACTCCACCAATAGTTCTCTTTTTTGTCATCCACAATGCCTTTCCAATCTGCATCTTTTTAAGTTGTCAAAGTGAAGTCTTTTATTGTGGGATACCATAAACCAAAGTCCAACATGCCTTTCATATAGTTGAAGATTCTTTTTACTACCAATACATGTGTCTCCTTTGGTGTTGCTTGAAACCTTCCAACTAGCCCTACTACCAACATAATATCTAGTCTTGAAGATATTACATACATGAGACTTCCTATCATTGATATGTACAAAGATTGATTTTCTTCCTTTAATTCATATCCTTTACTTAGATTACAACCAACAACCATGGGTGTACTGACAGGTTTATAGTCTTCCATTCAAAAACTTATTCAATATCTCTTTGATGTATTTTATATGAGAAATTAGTATACCTTTGTTGGCTTGAATAATCTACAGTCTTAGGAAGAAAGACAGTTCTCCAAGCATAGACACCTCAAATTCGTTTTTCATTTCTTCTGCAAAATTTTGGCTCATTCTATCATCATTACTTCCAAAAAGGATATCAACCACATAAACTACAATGATTAACATCTCTACGTTATCGATTTTGATATACATATTTATATCTGTTTTTCCTCTTTTGAAACCTTGTTGCTACAAATACTTGTCAAGTCTTGAATACAATTCTCTTAGAGCTTGCTTTAATCCATAAAGTGATTTATTTAATCTGCAAACATAGCCTTCATTTTCTAACAATAGGAATCCTTCAGGTTGTTCAATGTACACTTCTTCCTCTAAATATCCATTCAAAAATGAATACTTAACATCAATCTGATACACCTTAAAACTCTTAAATCTTGCAAATGCCAAAAGCATCCTAATGGCTTCCAGTCTTACAATAGGAGAAAAGGTTTCTTCAAAGTCAATACCTTCTACTTGAGCATACCCTTTAGAGACTAGTCTTTCTTTATTTCTTACTACTTTTCCATCTTCATTCAATTTATTTATGAATACCCACTTTGTGCCAAACATGATTTTATCTTTAGGTCTTGGGACAAGTTCTCATGTCTGATTTTTCTCAATCTGATTTAATTATTCTTCCATGGCATTCACCCAATGTTGATCGTTATTTTCTTCTGTAAAACATTTAGGATCTATTTGGACAGTAAAGATAGATTCACCTAATTAGAGTTGCTTGCCAATTTTCTCTCGGTTTGAGTATTGACATTTTTATCAGCAATAATTAAGTTTTCTGGATGATTTTTCTGCACAAACCTTGATGGTGTTTGTGTGTCTTGGTTCTATGTTTCTTCTTCTTCTTCTTCATTTTATCATTCTTCTTCTTCATATTCTTATTCTTCTTCCTTGTGATAATATATTTATTTTGTTTCTAGTATGTTCTTGTGTAGTATTTCTTCATCTATTCTAATATTTACACTTTAAACAATCTTCTGCAACCTTTTGTTGTAACATCTATAGGCTTTTCTTCTTGATGAATATCCAAGAAAAATTCCTTCATTTGTTCTTGAGTCAAACTTGCCTAGGTCCTCATCATTACATTTGATGTAACACTTGCTTCCAAATATTCTGAAGTGTTTGACAGATGTTGGTCATCCTTTCCATAGTTCATAGGGTGTCTTGTCACTGTTGACTCTGATTTCCCCTCTATTTAGAATGTAAAACATTGTATAAATTGCTTCTCTCCAAAAGTTGTCTGATAATCTTGCTGCATTTACTATTGTTCTAGCAATTTCTTACACATGTCTATTTTCCTTTGAACTACTCCATTTNTTTGGACAGTAAAGATAGATTCACCTAATTAGAGTTGCTTGCCAATTTTCTCTCGGTTTGAGTATTGACATTTTTATCAGCAATAATTAAGTTTTCTGGATGATTTTTCTGCACAAACCTTGATGGTGTTTGTGTGTCTTGGTTCTATGTTTCTTCTTCTTCTTCTTCATTTTATCATTCTTCTTCTTCATATTCTTATTCTTCTTCCTTGTGATAATATATTTATTTTGTTTCTAGTATGTTCTTGTGTAGTATTTCTTCATCTATTCTAATATTTACACTTTAAACAATCTTCTGCAACCTTTTGTTGTAACATCTATAGGCTTTTCTTCTTGATGAATATCCAAGAAAAATTCCTTCATTTGTTCTTGAGTCAAACTTGCCTAGGTCCTCATCATTACATTTGATGTAACACTTGCTTCCAAATATTCTGAAGTGTTTGACAGATGTTGGTCATCCTTTCCATAGTTCATAGGGTGTCTTGTCACTGTTGACTCTGATTTCCCCTCTATTTAGAATGTAAAACATTGTATAAATTGCTTCTCTCCAAAAGTTGTCTGATAATCTTGCTGCATTTACTATTGTTCTAGCAATTTCTTACACATGTCTATTTTCCTTTGAACTACTCCATTTTGTTGAGGAGTTATTGCGGCTGCATACTATATTTTTATTCCATGTGTTTCACAGAATTCTTCAAAATCATTGGTTGTAAACTCGCCTCCATCATCTGACCTTAAGCATTTGATTTTCATATATGTTCATTTTCAACTAAATATTTGAATGCTTTACATTTTTCGAATGCCTCAGATTTATTTTTGAGAAAGGAAACCCAATTCATTCTCGAGAAAGGAAATCCAAGTCATTCAAGCAGGATTTTTGTTCTTGTTGGTCCACATAGATTTGTATGTACAAGTTCTAATGGATTAGATGTTGCATATTCCTTTGTCTTGAAGCTCACTCTTGATTTTTTTCCATGTTGGCACTGCTTATAGACAGTTCTTGAGGGATTTGTGATCTTTGGCATATCTCTCACGGCTTGTTTGGTACTAATTTTTACCTAGTTTTCAAAGTTCATATGGCCCATGCTTTTATGCCACAACCAACTTTCATCTATCTTCCCCATAAAGAATTTTTCTCCATTGATTTCATCAAGAATATATACATTGTTTAGGGTTTTGATTGGTTTTGCAACCAACTTTCCTAAATTTTCCTTTCTAATCTCACATTCTCGGGAGTTAAAAGTAATATTGTGTCCTTGATCACACATATAAATTACACTGAGAAGATCATGTTTCAAGTTTTCAACACACAAGAATTTTTCAATATTAGTTGTTCCATTGTCTAGACTAAGTGTACCTTTTCTAGCTATCTTTGAACAACCATTGTTTCCAAAGGTAACACTGCCTTCATTCTTCTTTAGAGTGATAAAATTTGATCTATCTCATGTCATGTGACTAGAGCACTTGCTGTCAATGACCCACTTCTCCTTATTCTTTTGTGCTTGAAGTACAACTTGAACGAACATGTATTTTTCTTTGTTTTATTCCTTTTGTTCTTGTTTTCTTTCCATAATTATTTGGTCTTCCTTTTTTTGATCTTTTCTGAAATTACTTTTGTAGAATTTTTCTATATTCTCAAAATTGTTGCAGTTATAACACATGATGTTATATTTTAGCAAGGGGAAAAATGAGTAGTAAGTTCTCCTTTAGAATTCATTTGTATCTCTACTGCTATTCCTCATGTAATTGCTTCTTACATTTGTTCTATAATCTATTGCTTTATGACCAAAACCATTGCAAGAGTAGGAATAACCAAAAAAAGATTTTTGGTACTTGATTGTGTGATTCCATTTTGATGTGAGAGTTTTCATTATTTTGTCCTTGTGAGGAAGATCTCTCTGAGGAACATATTGGTCTTTCTTCATGTTGTCTTCAACCTTGATATATCTTTTGAGTATATCAACATAATTCTTGGTCCTTCATTCACTTGATTGTTTTGAAGAGGTTTAGGCTTCTTCATGAGCAACTTCCTTCTTTTCTTTGTAATCGAGACCACTCTTGTCAAATGACGATATTTGACAATTTATAATTTCATTTAAGGTTGTAGAGATATTTTCAAATTTCATGTTGGTATGTGATATTTCCAACTCCTTTCTAGATAAATTGTTTCAGATTCTAGACTACTATAGATATCTTCTTTTTATTTTAGCTGGTCTCTTAAGAATGCTTCAATTCTCTTTTCCTCTTCTACTTGTCCACACAACGTGCCCACAACACACGATATATTCTTCTTCAAGTCTAAATCATTGATATATTCTTCTTTAGTATATCAGGACCATAGGTCTTCATCTTATAACCACCATCTGATCATATCTCAAATTGATCTTAACCATTGATCTACCTCAATAGATTCACCACAATCTAGAGTTTCTTTCTTCATATCTCTGTGACCTCCAGAATGCACCTTCATGTTCCACCGCACTCACTTTGCACCCATACTTAGAAATTTTTTGAAGTATTTCACCATGAGTCTACGAGACAACATGAGCTATCATATCTCTCACTCTTTGGGCCATCTGATCTGTGACAAGTGGCGATCTTCTAGATTTTCCAACCCATGACACATGACGACCCCCTAAAGCATCTGATCTATTGTTCTTGGTACTTATTCATTTATTGATACTTAGCCAATTCTCAACCTTCTTACCATGGGTCTATGATACATCTTCATCCATTCTTCTCTTGTTGACTCCATCCGTTTGATCGATTCTTGACACTTATTCATTTTTTCGAACTCTTTCCATGGGTCTCCTATACTTAGTCTACTTTTAAAGTCTCACCTATCTCTACGAGACATCTCCATACTTAGTCATTTTTCATTTCTTTGAAATACCATTGTAGGTTTATCGGTCTACGAAATTTTCCCAATTCTTGTGACCTCATCCGTCTGACCGATCCATTCTTCATACTTATCCATTTTTTTGATCTCATCACGGGTCTCTCACACTTAGTCATTTTCAAGATCTTATCACAGTTTCATTATCAATTCTTCACATACTCCCAATCCTCCGTTGTGCTTAGTATCTCTGCGATGTCTTGATACTTAGTTATTTTTTGAGAGCTTGTGCTAGTGTTGCAGATGATATGGTTTCCATGTGGATGTATTCTTCTATACTGGATGATATGGCATTGACATGTGGAACTGTACATGGCATCTATAGAGTTTCATGTTATATCACTGATGTGGACTCCTTATGATGTGGCATTCATCTGATCGAACACGTGGCACTGACATGGTTGAGCTATCCCGCCAGATATCGGATCCCAATCTTTGATCTTAACCGTTGATATCTATAGATGAATGGTTAGGATCCAATCACTCAAAAGTTAATCCTTTATGTAATATTTCATATCTCTTCCGCTCGCTTTCATTCAAACTAAACGATGACTCCTTTTCATTATAAACCCTTTTGATCATGATTTTCCAATGAATGTGGGATATATCAATTTTGCTATTTCTTCAGTCTTCTATAAATTGTGATTTTTCTACAATAAAATGCTTCCAAAAGGTTTTCTCGTCGATCCTTGTCCTCTTCTATAGTCTCTTCGCCACAAAATTATCTTAGTTCAACTTCCCATTTCACCATACCTTCATATCCCAAGTTCTATGGGGTTGATTCACAATCATCTTTTCTTCATACAGATTTTCATTTCCTCACGAAATCTCATCAACATTTAGAACACGTTCTCTTCTTCCTCTATCTGGTTCGATCCTTGGACCTATCATTTACAGGGGCATTTTGTTCCTTGATTTCTTGTTGCTCCTCTACCACATCCAATTTCCATTCTTCTTTTAACACACAATATTATCAATTTGTAGAGTCATTCATTTGATGATCCGTATTTTATGAGAAAAAAGAAATGAATACAGATTATTAAAAGATTCTTAAAACAGAATAACAGAGATACAATAAAACTGGTTTTCTATTCAATAAGGAAATAAGCTGAAACTGTAAAATGCAATGGAAAACAAGCTTGCTGGAATGGTGGCGGCTTATCTCTAAGAAGAGATGTGATGGATGCGATCATTTGCAAGAAGATCATTAAAATGAGGCTCTAAAGGAATTTTTACAATAAAAAGTAATTTCAAAAACCTTAGACATCCAAAAACCTAACCCTAGAAGATGAAGCACAAAAGTCATGTGGGCCCCGTTTGGGTAAGTTAGTACATCAAATTCCCGGTGTCGTAACTTTTGCATATGACCTCCTTTTGAGGCGCACGATAGCCCATTGGAAAGGTCTATCCGAGAGCTACACATTTTTCTGCTATCTATCAAAGATCATTTCTAACTGTGGCGAGCCCTAAAAACGTTGTTTAGGGCCTCAAAATGGCCTTGCAAGTTAGGGACCCAAAAACTAGAAAAAAACTGGAAAACTAGAAAACTGCCAAAATGAACCAGTTGGAATAGGTGGGAGGCCATATAAATCCATATGTATCAATCCTCCCCCCTTAGTAAACAATGGTTTCCATTGCGTTGAGTTCCCCCATCAGATGAGTAAATTTCTGCTGAATTTGGCCTCGAGTGAGCCACTTGCCTTAGTGGAGGAGCTGCCCTGCTTTGACAACTCGGTAAAGATGGATCCTTTGTTGTCAGGTGACCTTGATATGTGTGTCCACAACCTGATCACTAGATTCTTGTTGAATGCAGTCAAGGTTGATCTCTATTGGTGTCAACTACTCTGTTATCTCCGAGGTGTCCAATAATGGTGGGAAATATGGACGAAGGAGAGCCATGTTGAAGACTGGGTGTAGGACAAGGAAAGGGGGAATGTTGAGCACAAAAGAATTGTCACCCAAAACTTTGGTGATGGTGTATGGCCCATACTAGAGTGGATGGAGATTTCGATGGGGCCTTGTAAGGAATTCTTTCTACAAGTGCAACCAAACTTTGTTGCCCACCTGTAACTTATGTGGCACCCGATGTTGATCATGGCGCTGCTTGTACTTGAAATTGGACTTCTGTAAAATATCATGAACTTGTTGGTGGATGTGCTAGATCCACTCAATGAATCGGGTGGCTTTGTCAACTTTTGGTGGAGGAGGGGACGAGTCGGCCGAGGTGGTCACCAGGGGTAGTGCAACATCCATGGGGCCCAATGGTTGGAATCCCAACCCCACCTGAAAGGGGTTGTGTCCAATTGAGCTATGCAGGGCTCCATTGTAGCTATGATGGACATAGGGAAGACTCTCATCCTATGTGCGGGGGTGCTTGGAATTGTACATGCCCAGGATATGTACGATCATCTGATTGACGATTTGAGTTTGGCCATCTGTCTGGGGGTGGAAGGTAGTGGATTTGGTGAGCTTAGTATCCAACAGTGACCAGAGGCTCGACTATAATGTGTCGAGGAACTGAAAATCCTGATCTGAGACAATGGTTTGTGGGATCTCAAAGTGTACCCAGACGCATTCAAAAAATATCTTGGTAGTGGCCTTTGTAGTGATGTTCTTCTTGCAGGCGACCAGAATGCCACCTTGGAAAAGAAATCAATAACCACAAAAGACAGTCATTGTCCCTCTTGGTGGATGGGAGGCCCAACATGTAGTTCATTGATATGGATTCCCACGACTTGTAAGAGTAGGAAAAGGGGTGTAAAAGTCCTGTTTCTCAGTGGTCGGCTTGGAAATAGCGCAGGCAGTGCAGGACCTGATATACTTTCCGACATCCTGTAGAAGTTTCAGCCAGTAGAAATGTTTCTATAGCACTACCACTATATTTTCGACGCTAAAGTGTCCTGCCACCTGATTGTAGTGAGATTCCCAAATCATCTTCGCACACTCTCTTTATGGAACACAGTGATGGCCTAGACGACACAATAACCCGTCTTGAAGATGGAAATTAGCGACCACTGATTTTTCTTGAAAAATTTGGTAGGTGGCGGAGAAGTCAAGGTCTATGTCATAGAGGTGGGGCCATCCAGAGGTCTCATGGCTGCAAGAGTCTAGCACTATGGTGAGTGTCGCGATTGGAGGTCAGCTGAGGCAATTGACAACTCATTTAGTACTTCCTTTTTTTTACTTGATGTTGAGGTGGAACTGTTGTAAGTATGTGGACCACTTCTGATGGCGTTCATTTTGCAATTTTTCTTGGGTCTTCATGAACTATAGTGGCTTGTGATCAGTGTGGATAACTGTCTCCTTCCTCAGAATGTAATGTCTCCACTGGCGATAGGATTGCACAATTGAGTACATTTCTTTTTCATAAGTAGGGTACTTACAAACAACATATGATAGTGTCTTACTATGATACACCATGGGGTGGCCATGTTGAGTGAGAACGATGCCCACAACATAGTCTAAAACATCTGTCTTGATCTCAAAGGGATGTTGTAGGTCCTGTAATGAAAGTACTCGGGATGAGCACAAACACTTCTTCAATTCATCGAAGGATTATTGTTGGGATAACCCACACACAAATTTTTCCTTATGGCCACGCCTGGTTACTTGGCTTAGGGACCATGAGATATGAGAGAATCCCAACATGAACCTACGATAGAAATTGGCAAGTCCCAATAAGCTCTGAAGCTCAGTGAGTGTGGTTGGGGCTGGCCCATCAGGGATGACCTGGATCTTGGTTGGATCCACATGCACACCATGCTGATCAACGATGTAGCCTAAGTAATGGACCCTGTCCATGCCGAAGAAGATTTTTTCCAAGTTTTCATATAGTTTGTGCTACTGCAGGGTGTACAGAACCCGCTGAATATGTTGCAAGTGTTTCGCCCAAGTATTGTTGTAGATGAGGATGTCATCTAGATACAACACTACAAAATTAATATTGAAAGGTCGCAGGATATCATCCATCATACTCATAAAGTTTGTTGGAGCATTTGTCAAACCAAAGGGCATGACCAACCATTCAAAAAGACCTTCTTTTGACTTGAAGGCAATCTTCCATACATATGTTTGTTCTATTGGAACCTGGTGGTAGCCAAACTTCAGATCAATCTTACTGAAGTATTTGCCCCCCATGAGTTGATCAAAGAGGTATTCGATTAGGGGAATTGGGAACTAGTTATGGACTATGATTTTATTCAGGGTTCGGTAATCAATGCAGAGTCGCCAGGTCCCGTCTTTATTCTGCACCAGTATGATCAAGCTACCACAAGGTGATGAGCTAGGACATATGTTCCCCTTGTGGAGAATTTCTTGGATATACCTCTTGATCTCGTCGTTTTCTAATAGAGAGAATCAGTAGATTGACCCATTGGGTAGCGATGAGCCTGGGATCAGATTGATGGGATGCTTTACCTGGTAGTGCAGAGCTACCCTGATAGGAGAGGAGAAGACATATGAGTATTCTTCCATGAACTTATCCACTTGCTTCTTTTGTGTGGAGAGACCGAACATGGAGGCCTTGCATCTGGCTACGATCTTTCACTCACTCTAAGAGCGGATCACGAAGAAGAAAAATTTCCCGGTCTAAGAGATGACCTTCCTGCATTGCTTGGCAGAGATCAAGGAAATAGCACTAGGAGGCACTATCTCGGGTATCCTGTAGAATTTCCTGTTCAAAGTAATAATAACACTACAAGGCCTAGACTCATATACAACATGAATTTTCCATAAATAATCTTGGCCCAAAATAACATTAAAAACTTCTAGAGGAGCAACATCACACAATACCTCGTCTTTGAAGGGTTTGATTCTTTACGACAGTTGACACTGTTGGATAACGCAGAGATCGCTTCCTTGGCAGAGCCATCCAATGGTGTAGGGCTATGGGTGCGACGTTGTTGGCAGAGCCAACCCCTTGATGACCTCTACTGAGATGAGGTTCTTCTAGCTACAGTTATCAATGATGAAGTGCAGCAAGGTTCCTTTTACCCACATCTGCGAATGGAAAAGGCGCTCGCCTTCTTCTAGCTCATCTAGTTCACTAGGCTGGAGCTTGGTGGTATAAATGGTGGCACTGGGTTCTGTGTCAATGATCCATCTTCCCCTTTTTGGTTTTGACTCAGAGTCAGAACCCGCATCTGATTCATAGGCTTTCACTTCGGCCACCAATGACTGCTTCGAGCGACAATCAACAATGTTATGCCAAGGGCTCTTATGGAAATCACACCACTTCAAGGTATCCTTCTTTGTATTTCCAGTGTCCTTGTTTTCTTACGGCTTGGACTGGTTGTCCTAGTACTGTCCATATTTTCTTTGTCCTTTGTTCTATAGTTTGGGGTCGCCCTTTCCTGGTTTTTGCTACGAGGGGTTACCAGGCCCAAATTTTCATGTCTTTTGTTTGAGCTTCTGCTCGATTTTGATGGCATATTGATAGGCCGTGCCCAAGGACAAGATGTCCAAAAATTACATTTAGGTATGGATGTATCTATGAAGAGCACCGTGATACTTGAGAACTAGATGTCGCTCTGAATATTTGATACCCAACTTGGTGCACAGGGTATGGAAAATATTAGTGAAATCTGGCACTGCTTGGTCTCTTTCTTGCCGCAGTGTGTTCCATGTGGTATGCAATTCTTCATAACTTCTGACAGGGTAGTATTGTTCCTTAATATCATCCTTGAAGGATTCCCAGGTGGCTGCGTGGATGACAATTATATGCACTAGCATGCATTTTGAAGAATTTTAAATTTTGAAGAAGGCATATCACACAAATCTTTTGAAAGGAATTGTAATTAAAGAAACTCTTTAATGTTTTGGAGCTGGATGATTTCACGAGGACATCGAAGAATGTAATTTATTTTAATGTAGCTGAGTGTAGTACAAATTCAATGTATTTGATATGATCTGTTGGTCACAAATATTTATTGTAATAAATTCTAGTAGTTGATAGCTTTTAATTCGATAAGATAGCTCTAGAATAGTTGGAGGGAAGAGCTCGAAGAGACCCTCTTGTATAAATCTTTGTATTGTTGCCTAGTAGTTTTTGTTGATGGGCTGTTGAATCTATTGTATAGGTTTCCATTGTAGATAAGAGTCGAGAGCTACCAAGAAGAAGTATATGAACATATGTATATTTCAGTTGAATGAATATAACAAAGGAGCATCATCCCAAATGTCTGGTGTTACTATGTCTATCTGAATGAATGAATGGTAGAATTTATGTTTATTTGGAATTCTCTATTATTTCTTGTTCTTGTGTTTATGAATGCATTTACATGGCATAATGTATGAATATGTGAAGTTTTAAATAATTTTCAATTGTTTATCTTCTACGAGCAAGTGCAAGGAGTGCATATAGTCCGTAAGGTGTGCGTTGACAGAGTCTATTTCGAATCACAAGATCAGAAGAGATAACGTGAAACTTATATAGGTGTAAGGAGTGCATAGTGTCTGCAAGGTGTGCGCGACATAGTCCATTTTGACTCAGAAATTTATGGAGATATAGTTTTAAGGAAGTTGGTCTGTAAGGAGTGCAAGACAAAGTCTTTTTTACTTAGAAGTTCAGGAGGAGTAGCGATATCCGTTCAAAGAGAATCCAAGTTGTGAAGGAGGACCTGTTGCAAATAGTGCATAGGCTGGGGTTCGACTAAGTGTTGAAGATAACCTCTAAGGAGGAAAACATTCAAGGAAGAACTAGCTAGGAGGAAGAGTGACGAAAATAATTCAAAGGGAGGAGTCCTTTGAGGTTTTCCTAGAATTAGAAAATTTATATCCGTCTCGAAGGGACTGGGATCATTCCAGATGGTCAGATATGGGGAGTTGCATGGAGAATTGACCGAGAGGTGTTTCAACATTTCTAAGTTCGAAGAATTTTGAGGTGTTGAGAGATGGGATCGCCGAAGTCACGAGATAAATCTTAATCGTTGGCTGTGAGGAGACATGTGGTAGAATATTAGAGAATCCGAGAGTTAGAGGTCCATAGGAAGTAAGCGTGGAGTCATGTCATGTATTTAAGTGGTTTTTTCGACACATGGTTTTTGCCGATGGTTTTCTATTTTCGGTTAAGGAATTAGGGTTTTGGACTAATCCAGGTCATTGGGTTAGGGTTTTGGATGTTGTTGGCTCCTATATGTATATTTTATTGTAAGTAATGCAACACGATGAATGAATATAATATATGTTGGATTTCCCGGTTTGGGTTTCCAGGGGAAAAATCTCCGTGTAATGTTTGTATTTGCCATTGTATATTTTCTGTTCTTTTCTGAATATCTGTTTATAGTATACATTGTACAAGGTTATAATTTACATTTGGTATCAGAGCTTTATTGGCTTCAGGGGGACACCTTTGTGGTCAAGGGTTTGGCTCAGGACTGTGATAAGCCTTGTTACAGTGGGAGATTTGCGGTATTGTTTTTCAGGTGAAAAGAAATGGCAAGAAATTCAAAGATAGGCATCAAGAAGTTTAATGGGAAAAGCTTTGAGCTGTGGAAGCTCAATATGGAAGATATTTTGATGGACAAATATCAGTGGATTGCGGTAGATCTAGGTACTGCACCTACAGGAACTTCTACAAATGACTGGAAAAGGATGGATCGGAAGGCAAAGAGCACAATCCAATTGTGTCTCTTTGATTTAGTATTACTGAATGTGTCAGAGGAAGCTACAACCAAGGATTTATGGGAAAATTTGGGGAATTTGTATCAGTCTAAGTCCCTGGTAAATAAACTATTATTGAGAAAGAAGTTGTATAACGCGAGGATGAGAGATGGAGACTTGGTGGCAAAGCATTTGAATGCCTTCAATACTGTGGTAAGTCAGTTAGTATCTATTGAGATTAAAATTTCAGATGAAGATAAATGTATCAGTTTGTTGTCTTCTTTACCAGACTCGTGGGATAGTCTAGTTGTGGCCATAGGTAGTAATACAACTTCTTTGAAGTTTGAAGAAGTGGTCTCATCTTTGTTGTCAGAGGAGATGAGACGAAAGAATATGGAAGGACATAGCATAGATGCATTATTTGCAAGAGGACGTTCCCATGAAAGAAATAGATCTAATTTCTCAAGTGGGAGATCTAAGTCTAAGGGTAGATCTAAATCTCCTGGAAATTTTGTAAGGATATGTTGGAGGTGTGGAAAAGAAGGGCACTACAAGAAGCAGTGTAGATCCAAAGTTGAGAAAAAGAAGGGATCTGAAGAATCTTC
>SNQJ01S0056426.1:46350-73692 GCA_010110895.2 Picea sitchensis | reverse complement strand
TTGAGAAAATGACAAGTGTAACCTTCTTCAGGAAAAAGTCCTTAATGAAGAGTTTGATCTTCTATCATCATGACATAATCATAATATCATCTCGATAACCAAAAATGTGGATAACACCAACACTCACATGTGACTCGTCCTGAGGCACTGGAGGTCTGAACCTTCTATTTCTCTTCATATTCAGGCTCCGTGGAGCAGCCTATGCTCTTTGTTCTATTCCTCCCTTCCTTGTGTAGACTATCTTTTCTGTGTCTGGTACCTAGCTTCAACTGCACCTAGTACCTAGACCCTTCTTCTTATGCTTTTACTGAGAGATGCGAGGTAACTGGTTTTCATAGTACAATTTTGACCGGCTCCCATTTACCAAACCTTCCTTCCATTCTCCCTTCAAATTATTCAACTACGCAACTCCTCCTTCTGTAACGTAGGCAACCTCATACAACAAAAGCCAATGTGTCCTAAACTTCCTTGGATACTTCATGATCTTGTTGTTGTATACCAATACCAGATCTCCTTTATTAAAGGATTTCTTCTTGATATGTCTTTCATGGTAGGCCTTCTCTCGTTCCTTCTATACTTGCTGGTGAAATCCTACAATGAATTTGTCTTCTTCCAGTTCTACCAACTACGCAAGTCTATCTTGCACAATGCTTGTGTCATCCATATCTGTAAATGTTGAAATTCTTAATCTAGGAACTAAATATTCCATAAGTACCATGGCTTCGAGACCATAAACCAACTTAAAAGGAGTCTTCTTTGTCAACTTTTTGCAAGTGGTTCTTTAGGCCCATAATACTCCCGGTACTCTCAAATCCCAATCATCCATGTTCACACTGCAAATCTTCGTCAGCGTTGTCTCCAAGATATTATTGAAAGATTCGACTGTACCATTGGCTTGCAGATGGTATGGTGTTCTCTTCTGATGGTGGACTTCGAATTTCTGAGGCAAGGCTTCAATAGTCTTATTAATAAAATGTGTACCTTGATCACTCACAAGGATCTTCGGGCATCCAAATATGGTTATGATATCATCAAATATGAATCGCGTAGATGTAGTTGCACTATAGTACTTAACTTATTTTGCTTCTACCTATCTAGTCAAATACTTTGTCGCAGTGATGATGTATCTCACTCTTGTGCACTTCCCTGGTGGGTTGATAGGTCCTACAAAATCAATTTCCCATTTCTCAAATGCCTGCAAAGTTATCAAAGGTGCTAAAGGAATCTCATCTCTTCTGGAGGTTTTCCCAACTCTTTGGCATGCATTGCAGGCTCTATAGTATTCCTTAGCATATTTGTGTAAAGTGGGCCACCAGAGGCCAGCTCTAAGAACCTTTTTCATTGTTTATTTTTCTGCATAGTGCCCTCCTTCGATGCCCTCATGTGCCTCTGCTAGAATTAGTGGTCTCTCTGCCCCCATAATGCATCTCCTCGGGATCTCATCAGGTCCCATCTTATAAAGTTGTCCAGCTATAAGTCAAAAATATGTAGCGTGAACTACCAACTACTTGTTCTAGATAATTATATAATCATGAGGTTCCATTCCTGTTGATAAGAACTGAACTATCTCAGCGAAGTGATCATCAAATTTTCTTATGGCCATCAATAGTGCATCTGGCATTGTATCCTCCAGGCTAGTAGGTTCATCTCCATGCTCTAACCTGGACAAGTGATCAGGTCCCTTGTTCATTCTCCCTGGCTTGACCACAATTTCAAAATCATATTCCTGGAATAACAACAGCCATATCCATATTCTTCCCCCCAACACTGGCTTGTTGACTAAGTATTTCAGTGCAGAGTGATCAGTGAACATATTAAAGTGTCCTCCCAACAAGTAGTGACGAAACTTCTGCAGTGCATACACCATGGCTAAACCTTCTCTTTCAGTGGTAGTGTAATTTATCTCAACTATAGATAGCTTCCTGCTAGCAAAGTCTAACGGATGGTCAATATCTCCTACTCCTGGTTGTGCTAACACTACTCCTAATGCAATAGATGATGCATCGATGTGCACATGGAATTCCTTACTCCAATGTGGGAAAACCAAAATGAGTGCAGTGACCATTTTTTGTTTCAGTGTGTCAAAGCTCTACTAACATTCCTCGGACCATTGAAACTAAAAATATTTCTTTAATAACTTCTCCATAGGTGCGGTTATCTGCGCATAGCCCTTGATAAACTTCTTGTAGTATCTAGTATGTCCCAGTGTAGTGCAGTTGTTTAAACGAAGTAGGAAGACGTAGATCAACGATGATGGCAATCTTGGAAGGATCTACCAACAACCCTTACTTACACACAATATGGCCTAGCAGCACTCCAAAGGGTGAAAAGAAGATGCACTTCTTCAAGTTTAGGGAAATCTGGCATTGCCTTCACTTATCCAACATTAGTCTTAAACATTCAATATGCTTTTTCAATAAGCTAAACATAGTCCAATCATCAAAATATGCTTCCAAAAATTTATGTAAAAATTCCTTGAATGCTTCAACCACCACCCTATAAAAGATGGTTGGTGCATTCTTCAGTCCGAAAGGCATCACTGTGTACTGGTAGGATCCTCGTTCTGTTGAAAATGTGGTCTTATGGTGATATTCCTTAGCAATCATGATCTAGTCATAGCCTGAAAATCCATCTGTGAACAACTAAACTTCTTGTCCTCCCACATTATCCAACACTTCGTCAGTAAATGGTGTAGGGAATGGATCATGTAAACATGCATCATCCATTTTCTGCAAGTCTACACAAATTTTGATCTCTCATGTCTTCTTATATTGGACCACCATAGGGCTAATCCATTCTGACTCTTCAATAGGTTCTATGATTCCTGCTTCCAACAGTCTGTCTAATTCAATCTTGACTTTCTTCTTATATTTGGGATTCAGTCTGTAAGGTCTTTGCTTGATTGGCCTTACATCTGGTTTCAAGGGAATCTTCATCTCTCCCATGGGCCCTTTAATTCCCTCCATGTCAGTGAACTTGGTTGGAAACAAGTCCTAATACTGAGGCAATAGTTCTGTGATCTTGTCAATAGTGGCATCATCCCAATAATCTCCAAAGTTTGTGATCTTAGGTGCTCGCTCTATTCCAATATTAACTTTCTTGATTTTGATTGGCTGTCTAATAAAAGTTAGTTTGACTCCTGGTCCTTCTACATCTCTCTGTCCTTCTATATCTGTGATGTTAAAATTCCTAGGATCATCTTCTTCATCAGAATTGATATTGTAACAACCTTAAAATTTCTGAAGTGGTGCATTCCTTTCATCTTCTTCTTGATATAAAGGGAGGTTAGGTGTCTCCTCAAAGACTTTATGTCTTACAACTTGTAAATCTTGATCTATTGAGGGGTATTGACCTTCAAATAAAAATGTAGCTACAAAGTTCTGAGTCATACTGTACCAATCTGAAGTGGTGAGGCACAGTTCCACTTGAATATACCAATTAATGGGCGTTGTGTCCAAAGTGTTGATGAATTTATGCACCCACTTCTCTTGAGGGATGTTGCTCTAGGACTCCTCACAACTTCGCACATGGTCCTTCGGACAAATTTAACTTGTGTATCAAGCATCACACCCTTCGGCTTGTTCTGAAAAGTGCATCGTCATCAAAGTGCAACATTGCACCCTGTCCGCGATGTTCTTCTTATGTGTTCCCCACCATCTTCCTGGCATTGTTTTTAAAGATTCATCCAGTGCCAACAATCATTGTTGTACTGGTACAATTTCTTCAAATTCTGATAAGAATGTTTCTAAATGATTTAAAACATCAAATGTGGGTATATTTCTTACTTCTGCACCAATCCAGCGAACTTCCTTGGTCAATCTAGCGCACCTTATCATATAAACTTTGTACATAGTGTTCTGCAATTCTCTAGTTATTCTTCCAAATCTAATGAGAATATGTTGTCACTTCTCCAGCTTAAGTTCCCATCTGTTGTAGGATTAATGTAATCTTTTTGTCTTGCTGTCAATTTATATATGTTCTCTAGTTCATAAGCACGGTCTTCTTCTCTGTTGGGTTTTGTGTATCTACAACCTTCATCAGGATCCCTAGGTGCAATGACCCTAAGGCCATCACCTTAAAATGTCATTCTTATTTTCTTTAAGTCAACAACAGTGGAATTTTTCAAATCCCAATCAATTCCTAACAGTTTAGGATAAGGACAGTTATCAACAACTATCTCAATCACCTCGAAATCCAAAAATGTCCTTACCCATCGATGTCCACAGGGACATCCTCCAGTATTCCAAAGGGGCTTACTGTCGGCTGATTAGCCATCCTAAGCCTGATAGGGGAGTAAATTATCTTAGGTGTTACCATCAGTGCTCAGGTTTGCTTTGTCATAACATTGACTTATGACCCTAAGTCGAGGACCACATAATCTATGTCATAATCTCCAATCTAAGCATTAAGGTGTAGTTCCTTATTTGTCCTTCTCTTTCTGGATACTTGATATACTTCTTTGTTCACCAGGGGATCTATCCTACCTATCTCAAATTGTTTGATCAAGTTTTGTAGTTCTTGTACAGCTCTTTCATCCTTAATTAGATTAATGTAAGTACATAAGAATTCCATAAGCTTGCTTACCTCTTTTCCTTATCCAGGTGATGCAGATTGATCAAATGCCAAAGGCATTCCACATTCTCTCACTTATGGATGTGTCTTTGATGAAGAAGCCTAATCTCTTCCAAATTCTTTTCTTGCCTCTTCAAATGTTTGTTTTTTATCCCTCGGATCAAACACTTGTGTCTTCTATGCATCTCTTCTGAACCTTGATTCTTCTGTATTATTTTCTGGGGTAAATTTGTCTTCTCCTATAACATTTCCTCTTCTAGTGATAACAATGACTCTGGAATCCTATCTACATGATTCTACTAATATTAGTTGTACTTGTTGGTTTCCTTCTCGTCTTTCCTGAAGCTTGGCTAATAGCACAGGGAAATCTTCAATGACATGTTCAAATGAGTTGCCATAGCTGCAAGTGGTACAAGGGTTCTGACAGTCCATTTCCAAGTGACCTAGTTGTGCACATTTATAATAAATGGTCTGACCTCGACCTTGACCCATGCCTCCTCCTTGTCCTCTTCCTCTAAATCCACCATGAGGTTTTAATTTTCCTCTTCCTTGCAAGATAAACTGTGTAGCATTTTCTTCCTATTGTACTTCGCTTTGAATCCTATATGTATCTCTTGATCTTTCGTGCAAGAGGTCATAAGCCCTATAGTCTTTCTCATCGTGCCCCATGGATTTACAGAATGTATAGTAAAGGTTTGTAGGTGTATGGACATATTTTTTCATGTAATAGCATTCACCAGGGTGATGTTTATTTCTACATACCTCGCACCAGGGTAGAGTAACCTAATTCAAAGGGCTCAGATCCATAGAGGCCAAGTAATCATGAAGTAGGGTACAGTGCTCCTTATTGTGGCCTTCTAATTTGCATATGATACACCATATGTCCTCCCTTTTATATTTTTCCTTGTCTTTATTCATATCTTCAACCTACAACGATAAGCTAGTTAGCTGACTCAAAATTTGGCTCATACCTGAGCTGGATTCTCCCATAGGGGTTGACTCTAGTTTCATGGTGATATCCAACGACTCAGCCTACAAAGCAACCTTATGTTGCATCAGAGGAACTATGATGTGTGGTAAGAGGGAAACAATGAACCATTCCTTGTTCTACTCATCTAGGATCTGAAAAATCAATTAGCCTGTCAAGGTCTTAAACCTCTTATCAAACTCCCAAACAAGTTTAGTTACTTTCTACTTGATTTCTTTTAGTTATGTAATGCATTGTGAATCCAACTTGGGTTTCTTGAATTCTTCACTCAACACAGTCTTGATCTCGTTCAGTGGTTTAGGTTGTGCAATTTCATTAACAAACTTCATGTACCATCTCAATGCTAGGTATCTCAACGTATTACTAAATTGATCTCACTTAACTCCTTCACCATTGACTTGCTTAATACTCCATACAACCTTGCATAAGAACTAGTGTTGATCAAGATCTTTAGATCCATCTCATCTAAAGATAGGTAGCCTCATTTCATCTGCCATAGATCTTCCTAGGTTTCTTAACTGAGTATGTATAGAATTGTTCATATAAGTTCTTTGAGTGCTCTAGTAACTCTGACTACTCTGGCTATTAATGCTACTAAAAAAAAAGGAGGAGCAATATTACTTTACTTCGACAGTCAATGCAGTTCCTGAATTATCTAACTCTTCTCGGTGAGATTCTTTAGTCTTCTCTTCCTCTGCTCCAACGGATCCTGACTGTTCAAATTTCAATAGCTCTTCTTCTTCTCCGTTGTAGAATCCTTAGTCCTGTGCTAGTGGTTCGTGGCTCTGCTCAAACAGGTTTACTAGAGGAACCTATTTGAAGGTTCTCCCACTACGTGTATGTCCCACCTCTGTGTCGATTTCATTGTCTGAGTTTTTGAACATTAGCTCTTCAATAAATTACTGTATATTCAATATATTCTTTTCATGCAATAGCATCTTTATCTTCAACTTCAAAAAGTGTAAAAATATTCCTCTCGTTCCTTTAAAGAAATACCTCTTTGCTTGGATATATGACTCTACTCTGTCAATAGAAAACTCGGTAATGTACCCTCCAATAGTGATATCAAACCAATGGTCTACTTCTCTTGACACAAAATTATAAAATCTCTTGACCTTCATGATCAACGTCGATGTCCAAACCATAGGTGGTCTAAATCTGATCTCAAACTGGGTATCTTCTAGTCTGTCTAACCACTTGTATATTTCTTTATGAATCCCTCCAAACCAAATCTTGTGTATATCAGTAAAGATATAACTTCCCAACCCGTCCTATATACTCAAGCTAGGTTTCTTGTTCTGAGCTTCAGCGAAGTCTCTCTCTTGTTCTTCTATCCACTTCTGAATCTCTGTCTTCGATGGAAACCACCTTGAAATTCCCTCAAGAAGATCCTAGTCCCAGAAATAGAACCATTTGTTGGCACAGGGGTAGACCCAGGGTTCAACTCTAACAGTACACCACCAAGCCCTAACTACTATCCCTTTCGGAAACACCTGTGAAGCAGATGCAGTCTCACTCGAAGTAGCAATAGGGGGTTGCAGGACACATGTGTCTACAACCAGAGGAAATGCAAGTGGATTCAAGGGAACAACACACAGAGACCTAGTTAAACTTTATTTAACTTAGACCTATTGTGTGAGATATATCTCAGATCTAACACAATGATGCAATAACCAAATAACAGGAAGCAAAATAACACAGCATCAATCACACAAAACAACAATATATATGTGGTTCACCCTCTCCCTAGGGCTACGTCCAAAGAACTACATTTCTTAATATATTATGTTAAAACATACAGTTCTATCTGCGCTCTTAGCTTGTAGATCTGTCTCTTTCTTCCTCTCTTCTCTATCTCCCCTCCCTGTGCACCTAGCTGTAGGGTTGATCTTCGCACCCAATTGAATATCTTTACAATACAAAATTCTCTCACACACAACACTTCTCTCTCTTTCTCAACACACAATAGTATCAAAAACAATGATTATCCACAATAACGACGAACAATCACCAACAATGAACAACCCCTCCCAGGTCCTCTAGACCTTTTATTTATACATTACAATGACAAACATCTAGGTGTCAAAAACACTAGGTATAAAACCCTAGGTCAACTTGACCCATGTTTTCAGGGCTTCGCCAGCCTGTTGTTCCTTCTTTCCAACGAGGTGCTCCAAAGAACTTGTTGACGTCTTCTTCCACTTGTTGATTTGTCCACGATCTATCCTCCTTTATAATATGTCATCCTCGATCTTCCCGTTCAACGGGTAGCTTTTCCTTACTTCTCCCCTTCTTTTCTTCTTCTTTAACCACTTCGACCCAATATCAGTCAATGTTCCTTCTACGCAGTTAGTATTTCGCCTTTCTTCCTTAATATTTGCTTTCTTCCATAACCAAGGGCCAATACCATGACTGTCATAAATTTCCTCAGTTGAGTGCTATGGGTAAATGTCCATTATAATGGGGATAATTTCTACTTTCATAGGAGTACCATATGAAGTGCCATATGGAGTTCCATATGGACTGCCATATGGAGTTCCATCTGGAAGACCAGATGAGGTGCCATATGAATGACCTGATGAAGCGCCATCTGAAGGATCGGATGAGGTATGCATATACTGTAAATGACCATGATCTCATGAAAAAAATGTATCGTTCGAATTGATACACTTGTTTCACCAGTAAGTTAAGATGAATTGAATGGTATGTTGTTAAAATTCATATTGATAATTAAATTAAAACTTTTAATTCATTTTTATGATCAAATGTCCAAGTCGAAGACTTGGACATTGATCTAATTCACACATAATTGCAATTTCATCCAATGTATAACATTTTAAATTCAAATGCTGCGTAATCATAATCACACATGGCAATCGTGTGTGATGAATTTGCTCACGAATTCAACCATTTCCACCTCAATCGCATTAAAAATTGGGTGTTTTCCCCAATTTTCATTCCACGCATCCCCTACTTGTTGTGTCATTCTCACCCTCTGTGTGATTATGTTCTTCTACTCATCCTCCATGCTATAACCATGCCTAAACTCTATGAACTTTCCTCCTATGTTGAGCTTCTGGGCATTCTCAAATTCATAGAGTGTAGAGAGATTTTCCTTCGTGCAGGGTGGGAACCATTCTTGGCCAGTATGCAAGCCTCTGAAAATGGCGTCTCACTAAAATTTTCTCTTGGGTTCAATGGGAGGCTGGTGTGTGTAGGGTCTCTGGCCTTCTTGGTCTCTAAGGAGTCAATTTCCTCAACCACGAAATTTCCACGGGTTGGGGATCGATGGGTCAAACACCATCAATTGCCACATCCAAGCTACAACAGAGTATTCAATCCTAAATTTCAAAACATTTATGGAGCCAAAGGGTACTCCAAATAATGGATCAAGGATGAATTTACTAACCCCCTGATCATAATTACCAGGCTTATCACTTGTGAAGGTAGGTACTCTATCTACAAAGCTTGTCATTTTCGTCTGTTAGCCCATTTCCAATTTAATAAGCCCCTGAATTTTCCTTTCTAATTCTTGAAAAGTATTGAGAAAATGTCTTCCCAAGTGCATAAAAACTTGACCAACCCTCACAACAGTCTATTCCACCATGGCCTCATCAAATTGCTTGTCATAACTGAGTTGAAAAAATAGGGAAAGACATGGGATGAATTCCTTTACCAATTCTCAAACCCCCATCTCACAGTCAATACCAACAAGAGATCAATTGATTTAGGGGTTGTTACTCCATATAATCCTCATTCTCCAAAGACTCCAAACCCTCCAACTCAAACTATCTCTTTGTTTGAACAAAAGGCCAAGAAAATTGTTGATTCCCCTACAACCTCATCGGGAAAGAAAACCAAAACTCATGTTGGTAATTCCCCATTACCTTCAACACCTGTTGATCCTCAACCTAAGAAGTTACAAGATGCATTTCAGCAAGACTTTCCTTTAGTCCCTACAAATAGAAGAGGATCCAATCGGTTCAAAGGGGAATCTTTTCGAAGAAGTACCTAAAGTGAAAGTAGAAAACCTAATGTAAAACCTTCAAGCACTTTAGATACTATCCAATTGTCTTATGATATTGAAAGCCCCCATAAAATACTCAAAGAACTTTTTGCAGAAGAGTTTGAGCCTAATAAAGAAGTAAAATATGAACCTATTCCCTCTCACAAACACTATGTTACTCCTACCTCCCAGATGCCTACATAAGCTTCCAAAGTTTATATACCTTCTACATCAATAAAGGGATCCAAGCCCTCTTCTTATGAGGCATTTGATCATACCCCACTTATTGAAAAATTACAGCAAGAAAATGCTAAGTTGCTTCAACAGTTGGAAGAGTGAAAAACTATGGATAGGCATCTACATCATGAAAATGTGGTATTGCAAGAAAAAGTGAATTCCCTCCAATGATTGGTTGATAAAATCAACACCACCAATCACAGCCTCTGGATGCAATTGAAACATTGTAAAAGGCCCAGGACAAAATCTCTAGGAGAAGAGGGAGAATCTTCTAAAGCCAATCCAGCCCCTCCTTCACAATTCTAGTTATGTCGGGTGATTCATTTATTTTTGCAGAGGGACCTGCAAATTATTAGGCATGGGGGTAATGTTGGGTTCGTGTTTTGATTATTTTATTTCGATGATCAAATCCTTTTTGCATGCTCTATTACATATGTTATGCTTCATATTAGCCATTTTGAAGGATTCTCAAAGGTTTATATATCAATTCACCATGAATTTTCATTAGGTATGTATAATTGGTGTTTTTGTAATGGTTTTGTGATCAATTTAGCTCATTTCAATGTTTATTAAGATCTAATGCATGGTTTTCTTGAAAAAGGGAAAAATTGTGTTCCGATCCTCCATCTGATACCTCGTCCGGCACTTCGTTCAACAATTGATCTGGCACTCCATCAGCACGCGATCTGGCACTCGGAGCGCATTGGAGATGGTGCTTGCTACATTGGCGGCCTTTGATGGACGAATCGGGGATCTGGGTTTTGTGCACCCTCGTGACCTCTAGCTATAGATCTCGACACACCTTGGATTGGGCAGTTTTAGTGATTGTTGAGTGGCTCACAAAATTACCAGAAGATGTTGATGTTTGAACTCATTTAATGAGTTTACTGATTTTAGAGGAGGTCGACCCTTCTAGTGGTCGACCTCTCAAGCTGTAATCATCTATAAATACCACTACCTATGGCACAAATGAAGAAAATAATTTTATTTTTTAATGCAGACATTATCTTTGATTTTGTTCCATACATTGTCTTCATGATTATTAATAGCATTGTGTTGATTTAGAACCTATTTTTTCCTATTGGAGTGTAGCCACGACCTGTTGGGGGGCCCACCAGTGGTTTGGTTGACTTCGTATATCAGTATATATTTTGTGTTCATCTTATTTCTTATTTAGAATTCAAAATTGTCTCTTTACTGCATGTATCCCTCAATTTTAATTGTTGTGTGTATATCTCAATTATAAGATGTTAATCCATTTTGTTTTCCTTAATTATAGATTGTTTCATTGAACTGTGTAGATCATAGAAGGACATCCAAGGTTATCTATTGTTTGCAGGTTGTAGGAGCTGGTTAATTTTAGTGTTGTGTCTCTTTCCTTCTTAGCTATAAGTTATCATGCAGGATACTAACTTAGATAGGTTTATTGAAGTCTTGATTAAATTAATTTAGTTTAGATTGGTTCTTTTGACAAAGCATTAGTTTAAGATTGGTTTATCTGTAGCTTTGACAGATTAGTTGTTTTAAGATTTGATAGATTTAACTTAGATAAGTTCAATTTCCATTTCAGTTATTCTCTGTAGGTCAATTTTGTCTATTGGTTTTGCTTTGGCATGATAGGATAGAAATAGATTTTGGATTATGATTTCTAAAAGCATTTTGGTTAATTTTGAAATATGATTTTTAATGACAGAATTAGTTCAGTTTAGATCATGAAATCTCAGTTATGAATTTGAATTGTAATTTCTAGTTGGCATTGATAAAGAATTAGAAGTTTGCACATAGTGAATTTGAATTAGGATTTCATTTTATGAGATTATAGATTTTATTGAGGTAGTGAATTTGAATAGAGTGCTTTTAATAGTTGATGATTGATGTATAAAGTTTAGAGATCACATGGATTTCAGAAATACTTAGTGTTGCTTCTATGATGGAAAGACTTTCCTTAGATTGCCTTATTCATACTTTCCATTTATCTGTAGAAGTCAACATTGAATTAATTCCTATTGAATTGCCACTAATAGTCAGATGTCATCATGATGTTATTCAACACCATAGACACAATCATCACCTTTGAATACTTTCTTTCTTTTTATTGCAATCTTGAAATAGTTTTGATCAATTAGAATTTGAGTACAGTCATAACACTTTTACTTTTGATTAAGTAGATTAAAATTAATTCTTCACAAAATAGAAATAGTTATGAGTTCTTTTAAAGAATAGAGTTCACTTGTCATAATAGTTTTGATATATTAGTTGTTACTTGCTTACTTTCTCAGAGATAGATAGATGAAATAACTCAGAAATAGCTTACTTGATGTTGCTTACTTAAAAAGAGATTGAATAGATTAACTAGATTTAAAATAGATTGTTTGTTATTTGCTTATTTAAAAATAGTCCATAAATTCATTGTTTGATGTTTCTTAGGGTAATTAGTTCATAATTATAGAATTGCTTAAAGCTCATTAATTGAAGTTTGCTTTACATAGAATTTGTTAATTAGCTAAAATTGAAAAAAATCTCTTTAGAATGTAGATTGATAGAGTGTTGATCTGTACGGTAGAACATCTCCTTAGTTAGACAATCCTTCCTGCCTTGGCTCATACAGTGCCACAACTCTAAGTTTACTTAACCCGGGTTGACAATTTATTTGAGGAAATTAGTGCATATAGAATACCCATCAGACAACAGGTTCTTATTGAAGATAACAGGATTCAAGGATTGAGATACATATTTCAGAAGATTATTCATGAAAGGTTGATCATATGATCTTGATAGTCTGTGTATTCTGATTTGTATATGAATTATATTTAAATACTAATAGGGAATATTTTGCAGAATAATTCTATGATGTTTTCATGGCTAAGCTGATCCAGACTTATAGTCTCAGTCATCTCTTGTTGTCAGAGTATTTTTGTATGGTTCCCATTGAAGATCTCTAAATTTGATCTTGGTCCATATCCTCGCAGGGATTTGAAAAGAGGTTTTGATTGTAACTTGGAATGACATTAATAAAATCACTTTGTTGATTTTGGTCTCACATGTGTATTTTCTTATACTATTTTCATATTTGTATTTCATTTGTTTATTAATCATAAAAAAATAGTACATGTACATCTCTCATTTTCTTTTCTACATTGTTTAATTTTAAATTACAACATTGATTCCTTATACTTATTGCTCGAGAATCAATTGATAATTTTTTCTTAGGACATAAACCTAGAGTGATAATCCCAACTATCTTACCCTCTCCTAGTAAGATTTGAAAATGTTGGAGTGAGGTTCCTCATACATTTTCCTCAATAAGGGCATTCTCCCAAGTTCACTAAAATTCGTGGATGGAGATAGATGGAGGCTTGGATGTCACCAGATTTGTGGAGGATTTGACACTCTCAATCCCTATGCAAGGTGATGGAAGAGTTGATAGCATCATGCCTTCCAACAATTCCCAGTTTATTTCTTCTTTCCCAAAATTGCTTGACATCTCTCCCTGGTAGTTCCTGGACAATCAGTCTTCACTAATAACATGAATCTGGGTCAGTCTCTCATTTCAATTCCTCTGGTGGTACATTAAGCATGAAAAAAATAGGAGTGTTTTCGGGCTCGAGGATAGAGAGAAAAAATGGTTGTAGGGGAGGAAATTTCAATTGAATCCCTTCCAGACTTGCTTGGAAAAATTACAATTGGTCAATTTTGTGGTAAGAACATATTCTCTACGAATATTAATCAATGGTATCATGAATTATTGGTTCCAATTTTGGGCTATAGACTAATCTTTCACTTCCTGATGAGAGGGTGGTTGTGCTTCTTATTTAGGTCTACAAAATTTCTTGGTTTTATTTTGAATAAGGAATAGAACTGGGGTCCTTCCGAGATCACTCTAAAGGAATGGAATGTGCACTTCAACCCTAGTCATAAACCCATTTCCTCCTTGAACGTCTAGGTCATTCTTTCAAGCCTTCCTCTAGTATTCTGGCATGAGAGAATTATATAATTTATAGGAAACAATATTGAAAATTTTGTTTTCTTGGAAAAGGACAGGGAATCCAAACCAAACCATAGGTAGGCTTGGATGTAGGTATAAATTGATATTAAATATGGCCTATTAGAGGAAATTGAACTGGAATTTGATAGCTTCTTATGGGTCCATCATATTGATTACTAGTGCATTCCCTTATGCTTTTACAAATTCCATAAGGTAGGGCACACCCAGGATAATGTTTTTCTCCCTTATAGTTCAAGGAATCCCTTCAAGAAAGTATGGAAGGAAAAACAATATCAGCCCATGAGTCGAGGAAAAGGATTTCTATCGGGTAAGGAATTCTAGTTGGAAATAAAAACATTTGAAGTTTGAAGTGAGGTAGAGTCAGAGAAAAGTTCAAGACTCATAGCAGCGGCCTTGTTGAGATCCTCTCTAGGTACACATCCTTCTCCTTCTATTTTTCACTCTTTCGATTCCAAAGACACCGTGTGAAAGTCCCCCTTCCTGATTCTGGCTCCTTTTACCCCTTGTGGATTGTGACTGTTTCACATCCCTCTACTCCATAGTCAGAAAGGATTCCATTGTATTCTGGCCCTTTTAATAGCAGTATACATTACCCCACTCCTACTTCCATCCCCTCACTTCCTCTCCTCCCTTCCTCAATAATTTAGACAGGATTATCATCCTCTCCCCTTGCTCAAAATGTTATGTTGATGTCAGTATCTTTCCTCACGAGAGGAGGATATATGAAAAAAAAAATCCCTTTCCTCCAAGTTATCATCACTTCTCCTTGGAACTAAAAGTGGGAAAAGGATGTTACTTATAATTCTCCCCTAGTATTCTAAGATTCTAAGAAGTCTAGTAGAAACATCCTTCTTAGTTCTTTGATATATGTTTTATGTTTCAGATAGAAGTCCTATGATGAAGGAGCCATTTTTGGAAATTTAGAATTGAAACAACTGATAGGTTCTCAAACTGGTAGGAATACTTTCTTTTCATTGGTGCAAACCCAATATAAGAAATACATTCAAAATAGGAAACACACTACCATATTATGGGCCCTTAGAGAAAGTAGTGTTCATTCAAGGTTTAAACCATGATATTCTTACCTATAAACATTCATGGGCTTAGGGGTCCCCCCAAAGCACTAGCCCTCAAAAGAATGGTTAAGGTTTATGCTCTGAACATAATCCTTCTCCAACAAACAATGTGCAATGGTGATAAAGCTAAGGAAGTTTTAACTCCTATCCTAAAGAATGGGTTTTTCTATTCTCTAGATTCTAATGGGTTTTCTGAGGGGATTTTTATGGAATGGATCCCTTGACCCAAATCCATATCGTTTTCCTTGATTCCATATGTCATTCATATTGAGCTAGAAATATGAAATATTTCTTCCTTGTTTCATTTCATCAACCTCTATGGTCCTTACATTGAGAAGAAAACCTACTGGAAAGGACTGCAGGACTCAGGGATTTTTTCAGGCAATAATATGATTATTGGGGGAGATATAAACTTAAATATATCCCTCTGTGAATTGTGCAGGGATCACCCCCATAGGGATCCTATGGAAGGATTTTTTTCTCATTTTTTTGAATCCTCTCACTTGGTGGATTTGGAGCTAGCCAAGATCCTACCTACGTAGAGAAATGACAAGAAAGGAGACGAAGGAATTTCTAAGGACCTTGACAGATTTATAATTTTTGAATCTTTGGTGGTAGGTCATTGGTATGTTAAATCATGGATAGGGTGAGGGGGACACTTAGATCATCTACTTATCCTACTAGAAATTGAACCAAAAGAGTGTAATCCCCCAGCCCCTTTGAATTTTAACCATATATATCGTTTGGAATAGGACTATAGGAATATGATTAAATCAGTCTGGAATCACTTGGCCAGTGTCCCAGAATCCTCTTATATGTTGAAATTCTATGAAAAACTAAAAATATCCAAGGATACTTCAAAGAGATGGGTGGTGAAGTTTAATAAACATTCCCATGCAGCTTTTAAAGAACTTGTGTCCAATACTAATTCCTTATGTGAAGAAAATGTGTCCACAATCTTCAATGACAATGGCACATCTTCCCTTAAATATATCATGAAGTTAAGACAAGACCACTTGACAAAGGAAGAATCCACATGGAGACTTAGAAGAAGAGAAATCTAGTTGGCGGAGTGGGATAATAACACAAAACAATTAGACAATTTTTCTAACTTCTAAAAAAAATACAACATTGTTTGGAAGGTTTCTACTCACGATGGAGGGGTGGATAAATATTTGAAGGAAAAATTATATGAGGTCAAAAGTAACTTTAGATCCCTTTTTAAAGAGCCGGTTGGATGTCGTATCGATGAAATGTTAAAATTTCTTCATCTCTTCCCTAAGGATTTAACTAAGAACATGAATGATGCTCTAGAATAAGAGATCATATAAAATGAGCTAGAGTTGACCTTATTCACCATTTGGAAAGGGAAAATCCTAGGTCTGGATGGAATGACGATAGAATTCTATGGGATTTTTTTCTAGTTCTTAAAAGACAATCTCCTGAGGGTGGTTGAGGAGTCTAAGGATAGCAGAAAGATATTGGGATCCTTAAATACCATGTATCTTTCCCTCATCCCTAAGAAGAACGAGGCCTCATATTTTGAATATTTTTTTCCTATCTCTTGCTACAATGTGGTGTACAAAATATTCTCCAATATTGTTTCCAACAAGCTCAAACCCATCCTAAGAGAAATTTTCTCAGAAAAAACATTTTGGGTTCCTCTTCAAGCACCAAATCCATGATGTTGTAGCCCTGGCCCAAGAAGAAATGCACTCCATTATAAATTCCAAAATCTCATTGGTCTTATTGAAACTCGATCTGTCTAAATCCTATGATAATTTAGTTGGACCTTTATTGATTTGGTTTTGGTCCAAATGGGAATGAAATTGGCTAGTGTTAATTGGACTCTTGGTTGTGTGTAATATTCCTCCTTTGCAATCCTCATCAATGGATCACCCTCTTCGTATTTTGGTTCCTCTAGGGGGATAAGGAAATGTTTTCCTCTATCACCTTTCTTCTCCCACCTAGTCATGGAGGGGATGCGTAAAGTTATAAATAATTATACTAGTCACTGTGAATTGAAAGGTCTCAAAGTTACACCAGTGGAAACTCTTTCCCATATTTTATTTGTTGATGATGTGATGTTTTTTGGTGCATTATGGCATTCTATAATTCTTTGGTATCTGTTGAATTCTAGATATTTTATGTCAAGCAAAATGGATGAAGATCAATTGGATGAAGTATTGTATCCAATTATCCCTCCCTCAGGAAGATCTTTCTCTTATGCTGAAAAGAACGCTCCCTTTCCCACACAAAAGTTTAAAATAAATTTTCAAGTATTTGGGTTTTCATTAAAATCCCAACGATTATCGCTTTGAGGACTGGTTATGGATGGTTAATAAGATTGATTCTTGCATATATCTTTGAGTTAACAGATGAATTTAAATGGGTGGCATGCTTATTCTCCTCAAATCAATGCTACAAATCATTCCCATCTATTGGACCTCAATTTCCAAAGTACCAAAAGGAATATTGAAAAATATACAGAAACTTTGTTTTCATTTATTATGGTCTAGAATTTGGATCTAGGATGGCATCCCACTAGTCAAACAAAATACTCTTTCAAATCCTAAAATATGTGGGGGTTGGGGCATTAAGAATCCCTATTGTTTCATCCTTGCACTAGCTAGTAAAAGTATATGGATATTTGTGCAAAGCTCGATTTTGTGGGGTGAGATAATAAAATCCAAATATATTGATGGAATCTCCTTTTAATACACTCTTTGCATTCCTAGGAAGACGATAAGAAACAAATCGGTCATTTGGAAGGAAATTGTGGTCGAATTGTTCCCTCTTGTTTCCAAATGGACAGTTTCAAGGATCAAGAACATGAGAAGTATTATAATAGAAGAGGATCCATGGGCAGAGGTGGATGAATCCAATAGGATTTTGGAGGATCTAGTGACATCTCTTCACAAAAAGGACATTTTCTCCCTCTAGGATGCAAAAGGACATAATCATAACTACATTGGTCCTATTGGCTAGAAGATAGAAGATGTGTTGGGTTTTATCGATGAAAAGGTTGAGGAATGGCACAAATTCATGGGTAGGATATCCTCAAACTATATTATATTGATTGATGAAGAGCATAATTCTTTAGCATAGTCAAAAAATGGTTTGACTAGAAAATACACCACCAAAATGGGCTACAATGCAGTAATGGAGGATGTCCCCAATCAAACTATTATGTGGTGATGGAAGAAATTATGGAAACTTCATGGTCCACTAAAGTCAAAAATCATCTTGTGACTAGCTCTTAAAAATAAATTGGTCACATGGGATAATGGCTGAAACAGAGGCTATATTGGGCCTAACATATGTCCATTGTGCAAATAGGAAGAAGAATTGATTTCTCACCTCTTTATTTCATGTCGTTTTATGTCTTAGGTATGGGGTCTCCTAGATAAGGTTTTCATCCCCAAGGAAAATTGGAATCTTGCTAGTTTGGACCTCTTTGTTTAGGAATGGTTAAAGGATATCTTAGTTTCCAGGTTTGAATTGTTTTGATTTCTCTTTGTATATTGCAAATGGTGGGCTTGAAACATTTTTCATATTCCAGGATAAGCATATTGCAATGGGTGTTACGATGATCCTAGTTGAAAAATCAACTTTAGAATTTAAATGTGAGCTAAAAAAAAGGAAATCCTAAGTTCCAATAATGTATAACCTAGATTATGAAACCCCCCGGGGATATTTTGATGATACCAACCAAGGCCACCCTTCTATCCTCTAGGTGTGGGTGGGAGTTGTCCTTCATTGTTCTTTTGTGCACTCGTATAACATTCGGTATGCCCCAAAGCTGGGTTCCAACAGAAAGAATGAGTTTCCAAATTTGTATGCTCTTTCATATTGTGCAAGATATTTTGGGATTAAAAGGATCCATGTGTTAGGAAACTCAGAGGTTGTGAATAATTGGGACAATTAAAAATCCACAATGGAAATTATTCATCTCCAATCTATGTTGGCTCAGATCTTGCTCATGGTCCAATATTTCAAATGGATTATGTTCACCCATGTTTACTATGAGCTCAACCAACTTGATGACACATGACTGAAAGAAGATTTACAATTTCATGAATGCTCCCTCTACATTCAATAACTCATTGATGGTTGGAAGACAAAAAAATTTGGAATTTATATTTTAACTATTTAGCGTATTCAATGTCTAGAACTTGGATATATTCGTCAGTTTTAAGTCTTTTTTGTAATTTCAAATTTTGGTATGTCAGTTGAAAGTCCTAGGATTAGTTTTGTAATGATGTGAGTCTAAGGACTAATGATTTAATCAGAGTAGTAAAAGTATCTAGAAGGTGGTAGGATTTGAGAAAATAGAATTGAAAGACAAGCTATATGTATATCTCCTTTGGTGAAATATAAAGTTTGTGTGTGTGTGTGTGTGTGTGTGTGTGTGTGTGTGTGTGTGTGTGTGTGTGTGTGTGTTTCAAGAGAGAGAGAGAGAGAGATAAATTTCATATTGCATTGAGAGGTTTTTGATATAGTCCGTAGGTGATTTCTTCATACCAGTATGAGGGAGATGCATAATTCCTTTAATGCTTAACATGGAGTTAGAGTGACACGGGGAATTTTCAAAATATATTAATAGCAAAAAAAAAAAAATCCATTTTTACCATAAAAAAAATATTTCAATGCATCAATGCTAATAGTGCATCAGCGCGGTTGGTCAAAGCAATATTTGCACTATTTGTGTGATGACACAATTCCTCAATAGGATCAGTCACATTCATGGCATCGCCTACATGCACATCACACTAGTCAGAGAGTCAACTCTACAATTCTATGAAATCTAACTTATGAGTTACTCTACCACCTGGATTATCCCAATTCACACTCAGAGCAAGTTAGATTAAATCCCGATGAGAAGTTATTTAACCATGTTTGGATTATGCATTCATAGAGACACAATAGTGTAATTTTATATTGGTAAATTGAGATCCAAAGAATCCATGCTTTCCCATCTCAATTCCATTCACTACTTGATAGCTTGATTTTTCACGTGTATTGAACATATTTCCATCCAAGAATTCAGTGCAATGTTTCATGCCATCATATGCACTAGAGAGATAAGGAGATATTGTTGTTGGGAATGAAAATGACCCTCCAAAGGAGGATAAGGGGAGACTACCTATATTCTCTACAACTCCATGATGTTATCAATTCGAAGATTGTGTCCATTGGTAACCATTTCATGTGTTTTAAATTTATATTTGCATCTTGCTATTAATGCATCTATTTATGTGTGATCCTCCTTTTTTGCACTTGTTTATTCAACATGCACATCTATTTATAACTACCTTGTGGTGTCATTAAATTCCTATGGTGACATTTGGGTTTTTTATTGATCACACCTTCTCTCTATTCAACTTGAAACACTAGGGACAATGATTTTTAATCTAATATTGGATTGAGTGGGAGCTTGCACAAAAGGAAATATTGTTGCACGGAAATGTAAAGCACATCTAGATTAGAAATGGAGAACTTTAATGGAACAAACTTTAACTTGTGGAAGCTCAAGATGAATATCATCTTGTAGATTGAGATCTATGGGTTGCAATATATGAAACCAAACATGTTGGTATGAAAGATGAAGACTAAGTGGTGTTGGAAAGAAAAGAGAGAATCCTTATCAAGATTTGTTTGGATGATTCAATATTAATTAATGTTTCAAAATAAAAAACCACAACAACTCTTTGGAATGAGTTAGGAGATTTGTATCATGATAAATCCTTGGTTAATAAATGTTTTCTGCTAGAAATGTTCTTTTACTTGAAAATCGGTGATGATGATTATGTAGCAAAGAATTTGAATGCTTAATACTATTGTGACCTAGTTGATCTCAGTTGGAGGGAATATGGATGAGGAGGATCGTTGTACAACCCTTTTGTTCTCTTTGCAAAATTTATGGGACAACCTGGTAATGGCCAATGGAAGCACTATAAATACATTGGAACTTGATGAGGTTGTGGTCTCTTTACTATGAAATGAGGTGGGGTGGAAAAATTCTAAGTCCACCAATGAGGGCTTGGTTGTTCATGGAATATCAAAGGATAAAGGAAAGAAGAGAGAAAATGGTTGATCCAATTCTTTTGGGAGACATAATCCTCATGGAATGTCCAAGGTAAAATCTTGGAACTGCAGTGAGGTTAATCATTTCATAAGAGAATGCAAGAAAGAGAAAAAGAATGATAATAAGGAAAATAATCGCTCTAACAATGAGTCTAAAAAATATTCTCGAGAGGATGAAGGAGATGACTTTGTTGTAGCTTTGGAAACCCATGTAGGGAAAAGTGAATGGTTGATATACTCTGAAGCTTCCTTCCATATGAATTACCATCAACATTAGTTTTCAATGTATGAGAAATATTATTATGGGATGGTATACCTTGACAATTACTCTCCTCTCATCATAGTTGACTTTGGTAGTGTCTTGATCATGTTCCCTTAGGGAATACTAAAGGGGATCAATGGAGTTTTGCACATTTTGGGTCTAGCATGAAATATACTATCAGTAAGAAAATTCAATGATGTTGGTGACGAGGTTGTTTCCTCTAACAAAGGGTGTAAGATGATCCAAGGATATATGGTGCTCACTAAGGGTGTTCATGTGGACACTTTGTTCTAGTTTGATGCATGCACTACTCAATTTAATAGTTCTTCGATTTATGTAATAGAGAGATCTTTAGGTTCTACACATTTACAATATGAACCTATATCCACTTCTAATGCTCATGCTTTCTAGTTACCTAAATAACATTTTTCTTCAAAAATAAAATTACCTCTAGAGAAGACAATGCTATGGCACCAAAGATTGGGCCATATTGGTGATAGGGGCCTACGAACATTAAAAAAAAAATGTTGTCAATAGATTGAATGATTGTAATTTTGATTTTGATTTTTATGAGTTTTGCATATATGAAAAATAAAACCATGTTAAATTTTATGCTAGTTGTCACAAATCATTTGGGTTGTTGGATGTAATTCATTCTGATGTATTTTCTCTAGTTAAAGTTCCTTTTATTTCTAAGGATTTGTATTATGTGTTATTCATTGATGATTATTCTAGAAGGACATGGATTTTTTTTCAGAAATAAATATGATTTGCTTAGTCAGTCTAAGAAGTTAAAATCTCCCTTAGAAAACTAGACTAGTAGGATGCTTTATGTGTTGAGTTTTGTGACTTCCCCACAACATCCCATTTAAAATATCTCATTTAGGAGATATTTTAAGTGGGTTCCCCCTATACTAATTTTTTTTACAAGGTATTATATTACTACATGCTTGGAAAGGTATTAGCATAGCGAAATTGTTCCTTTTGTTCATACAATTTGTAATTCTCTTTGATATTAATGAAATTTGTTGGATTAGAAGTCCCTGAATTAATGAAATTTGTTGGATTAGAAGTCCTTGAATTTGGAAGCATAGTAATATATTTTTGTATATATTTTATGAAGTTATGAGAGATAAAGGTTGGAAAGTGTGTATCGACTACTAATATAGGCATAGTGAACATTTTGCCCCATAAATACACTCCCCTTAATGCCATCCCAAGTAATACCACCTTTTCTTAACAAATTCTAAGTTTTGAAGGTGTTGTCATGGTTGTTGGAGATTATTGCTATGATGAAAGGACAAAGAGCTTTTAAAAAAGGTCAAAAAAAAGGAAAAGGGAAGAGTTTTCTAAGTCTAGGTCATCTATAGGAAGAGTTTGTGGAATGGAAAGTTGGGCCCGACCCAGAGAAAAATGATATGCAAGAATATTTTTCTCTCCATGCATTTGCAAGTTTAAATGATTCAACGATTCTTGAGGTCACCACTACCTTCAGTGTAGCCCAAACTAGAATCACTGAGCTAGAGACAAAGTTGAAAATGTAGAAGGATAACATCTATGTAGAATTCCTAAAATCTATTGAGAAAAAGGACAAACTGCATAAGGAAGAAATTGTAAATATTTTGCAAGTTGTAAGGGATGAGTTGACTTCATAATTTGAAAGGAACACCAATGTTGTTGATAATATCAAGAGAGAGGAACTCAATAGATCATTGCAAACCCAAAACAATGAAATGAATGTTGAATTTAATCAAAAAGTACAATTGGAACGGGACACCCATTTGAAATATTTGGAATCTACAAAGGTAGAACTATTAGAAAAATAGGATCGCGGAGAAATAAAATAAAACAAATGTGGAAATAAAGCACAGAAGATACATAATAAAATAGAGACACATATATACGTGGTTCACCTAGTGTGGGTTACATCCACCAGATAAATTTCCAGGTCCTTCCTTTATTATTATCCAGCAAATGAAGGGATACAACCTACAACACACCCATTCTAACTTCCTCTTATTTCTCTCAAAGTCTCTTCTCTCAAAATACAATATTCGCAATGATGCATAGCCGCAATACATTTCCCTCATAAAAGAGGGTTGCCTTCTAGAGAAAAAAACCCTAACATAACTTTTATCGTCATATATGTGACCTTATAATGAACGGTCCAGATTTACAAGGAAATTACAATGTAAATTTACAAGGAAATTGTTCCTTCAGGGGCTTCGCCCCCAAACCCCCGCCAGGGGCCCACAGAGGGTGTAACCCCCCTCTACACTCTCTAGTATGGAGGAGTGTACATTCATCCACGGTGTAAAGTATTCATGGGGTACAAACATGACTGAAAACAAATACCTTTGAATCAGGAAGATAATCATTCTCCACAACCAACAAAAAATTTATGAAGAAATTGAATAGATCAGGAGAAACCATGCAAAAGAGATATCATGTTTGAAAATTGAGCTAGATGAAACCAAACTATTTATTGAATAGAAAAACATTCAAATAAATGGATTGGAACATTCCATGAAAAACCTTGAAGAGGTCCTAGAAGAAAACAAGGAAAATACTCTCGCTTTGGAAAGAATAAAAGTAGAGGCTATTGACCTTAATGAAAAATTTAGACTTGAGCATAAATCATTTTTGTGCCTTCTAAATGATATGCAAGATGATGTAGATGACCAATTGAGACTTGAAGACCAAATAGTTGAAATAAGTGATCATTACCAAAAGGAAAATGATGGCTTTGACAAGATCGTCGACTGGCCAGGAGTATATAAAAATCCCCCAGATACATTGCCATGTTATTCTAGAAAAAAAAGGATAAAATACCAAGTATTGTTCAATACTTGGAAGCCTCTATTATAAGATGTCCAAGTCTTCCAAGAGAGAACATTTAAATAATGTAAATGGTTGTGGAATAGTTTTGATGATCTTCTTGGAGAATGTGGGATGCAACTGATGCCCCCATTGATGAAGAAACACCTGGAAAAGTCAAGATAGTTGAGGTGGAGAAGCATAGTGAAACTAGCAGGGTGAACATTGAGCATTTAATTGCAGTAAATAAAGAATCTATGGAAGAGTATATATTGAGACCTATCAAACTCATCACTATGGCCCAGGGATTTCATTAAATGCAAAGAACAAGAAATGAAGCAAGAAGTGTCCACCAAGGTTTGTGATGGTGAATTGGATATCAAAAATATGCAGTTATAGAAGTTACAAAATATCATGGATAATTATTCATTATGGAAAGAATATCGAGAAGAACCCATGATGATCTCGATTTTCAAGACTGCTCCACATATCTCATATTTTCTTGTTGTAATCCTAATAAGGAAAGGAATGCAAAGAATCTCTTTTGTAAAATATTTTTTTCTTATGATTGAATCTAAAGAATGTAAATAGTCACTAAATATTTATAAAAGGAATGACTATAAATGAGAATGGATTTTGGACTCGGATTGTATCAACACAATATTATTACTGTATGTGAATTTTAACAAGAGACATTTTGAATATTTTGGTACAAATGTGTATGAATGAAACCATTATGTTTATGCATGTTTATTTATGTGAATCTGTGGATTTTAGTTGAATGGACTATTTCTAGACTATTTTCTATTTTTCCATAGTTTCCATTATTTTCATATCAAGTGCAACGATAATATGATAAGTTGGTGAATCAATTAGTTGTGTTTGACTCATTATATTGTTAAATTATCATATTCCTTTCTTTTATGAATTAGTTATGTGCAAGTAATATAATGTTTAACTACACTTATTTTTTACATCTCGCTCCTGATTAGGATATGATAGAATAAGAATGAATCTTAGAACAATAATTAATCATTTTAGTATAGTTTAGTTCTCTAGAATTTTAATTCATCTAAGAACATTTTGTTCTCATATTCATATTTAGATAATTAGCTTAGATTAAAAACCAGCCCGATATTCTAGTTAGAAGTGCTATCCCAAACGAGAGTGGGTATAATTTCGACCTGTCATTGGGCATTCTCCCTTAACTGCTTGAATGAATCTTTTGGGCCCACTGACATAAATGGCGCTAGAAGGAGGGCCATCAAACTCAATGAATGCAAAGAAATCTCAAATCCATACCCATTCTACCCCACTTGTTAGCACAACTTGACATAGTGATTCTCATCAACCTCACCTTCAGCACACTTCACAACCCCCATCATATTCCATGAACATGACTACTCAAATTAATTCTCAACAGATTCATTCTCCATTTCAACCTATATTTTCTTCACCATGACCCATTATCCTGAGCATTCCAGAGATTGACAACATAGTCAGGCAATCCCGCAAATGTATTGAATGTGTTTTGACTAAACAATCGATTAGAAAGATTGGTTAGCCTCCCATCAACTATTGGTTACCCTAGGGTCAGGAGAAGTTTCCTAGTGAGGACCCTTTTTTCTCCCACTCTTTCACTTACCAAGAAAATCCTGACATTGGAACCCCTTATTATCATATACCTTCAACTCTTAACGAATTTATAGAATCCTCTGATTTTGAAATCGAACATTTCCTACTCTTTGGTGATGGTGGTATTCCTCCCTCACCACCAAACTCTCCTCCTCTCACACTAATAGGTGAATCAGAAGATAATTCTGAAGAAGAATAAAACTCTCACAGTGAGTCTAAAGGAGAAGGGAACGTACAGTTGGTCCTATATAATCTACAAGTCATGGATAAACAATGCAAACCCTCAACCTTATGAACCTTGGTTACCCCTAGACATTGTCGTTGTACCTGGATTAGTCCATGACATTCCTAAGCACTACGAATATTTTCTTCCCAAGTTCGATCTGGAGAAGAAACATTCATTCGAGGACCATGTCAAGAAGTTCCTATCATCCATAAGGCTACAAAACATTCGACATGAGGATGTTGTATGTATTTTATTCCCTCATACTTTTGAGAAAAAAGGCACCACCTGGTTCTACTCCATAGATGAAGCCTCTATTACTAGTTGGAGAATATTCGAGACTATTTTCCTTAAGAAATTTTGGGAAGATAAAATGATAGCCACCTTGGTCTTAGATCTTTCAAGAATAAAAATGGATACCAATTAAAAGGTTAAAGACTTGAATCAAAGTTTCTTGTCCTTACTTAAACATATTCCTCGGGCTTCCAAACCTGTAGAAGATGTCACAATCAAATTTTACACTTCATCTCTGCTCATATCCATAGCCATGTTTATAAAAAACACAGAGAAGCAACTTTTCAAGTGGCCCTAAAAATTGAAAAAAAATATTCTTAGTCTAAAAGGATACCCAGGGCTCAGATCCTTCAAATACAAAGCCAAGACTAAACCAAATCTCCTATTACCAAGTCTTTGGAATAAAATAAAGATAGTGGTTCTATGGATATGGAATCCCTCCACATAATTGTCAAGAAATTGTCTAATGAGTTGATTGATTTCAAGAAACACAACGGGGAAGGCTCTTCTAATACCTAGAAATTTTTTAAATTTCCATCTAAGAAAGATATGATAACTCCCCCAATCAACAAAACAACTCCATCAACTTCGGAAGGGGTTAATATGGAAAATATTTTTCAAGCCCCACAACATTGGGCCACTGAAAATTTAATTGAATCTAAAGAGGGAGAAGAAGATGAAAAGGAACAATTGGAAAAAACCCAAGAATCAGATGAATTACCTGAGCAACTAGTGAATTCATTTTTGGACATTGCATGTGGATTGGAAGAAGAAGGAGAAACAAAAGAAATAAATATGTCCCATAATGTTGTTACCATTAGAAGTGCAAGAAAGAAGGCTTCCTCAGAAACCCCTACTTCTTTTAAGACACCTAAAAATGCGTCTCACACACAAAAAGCACCAGACACTTCTTCCAAAATTATTGTTCTTTCTAATTCCAGCACAAAGTATGAACATGATTTATTGGAAGACCTGAAAAGGAATAAGGCCAATATTTCTCTATTCGAGCTTATGAAGCTTCCTCAAATTCAGAAGAATTTTATTAAAACACTTCATGGTACTCTAAGGAAATTAATGTGGGAGAAAAGAAAGAAACAAGTAAACCATCTCCATCTAATGATGTCAATGCACCTGAAATT